>JAGKTI010018622.1:0-17568 GCA_018397915.1 Birgus latro | reverse complement strand
CTGTTGCATGACGATCTGGGCTACAGGAGTTTTTGTGCTCGTAAAAAACCACTGCTAACTGCACTTCAGAAGAAAAAGAGAGTAAATTTTTGTAAGAAATATCTTGCCTGGAGTGAGGAGCAATGGAAAACTGTGCTTTGGAGTGATGAGTCAACATTTACTGTCACTGGTACCCCTTCATCACGAGTGTACCGCAAACCAGGCAGTGACCCCCTGGATCCTAAGTACACTTCCAAGTTTGTTAAATACCCAGCCTCACTCATGGCTTGGGGCTGCTTTACATATTATGGTGTTGGTAGGTTGGTAATTCTACCTGCAAATGAAAAAGTGAACCAGAACAATTATTTGGTGCTCTTATGTGATGTTTTAAGTGATTCTTTTGATAAAACCAAGGCAAGAGTATTTATGCAAGATTCTGCCCCTGCACATGTTGCAAAGTCAGTGAAACAGTGGCTAACAGACTGTGAGGTTCCCTTTATTCGAGATTGGCCCGGAAACAGCCCAGATATCAATCCCATTGAGAATTTATGGGCGCACATGAAACGGCAGCTGCGTAATATGGACACATCATCTTTGCCTAAACTTGAGGCTGCAGTCAAGCAGCTATGGAGCAGTTTTAGTCCGTCTGTTCTGCAAAACTACGCCATCAGTCTCCCCAGACGCCTTAAGAAGATAATAAAGGTGAAGGGCAATGCCAGTAAATATTAAATTCAATGGTGAGTGTTAATTTATTTGTTTCTCCTTGTTAACCACAAGAATGTTTTATTTTTTTAAGATGGCGTCAACACTTTCCACGCCTACTGTATGTATGTATATATATATATACAGTGCACCTCTCACACAATGAGAGTTTATGGGTGGTAGAAACCCTCTAATTGTATGATTTCGCACTGTGCGAACCAAAGAACTTACAGGAAAAATGGTATATGGTGGACAGCCCACCCAGGCCTTGGTCTTCGGATTTCCTTCCAGCTTATTCCGCCCTAATAATACTTTGTCTAATAGTACTTCTAGTTGGACCAACAAATAAAACACCATGTTACTTTTCAGTGACTTCTGGGCTTGTTAAGAAGGGAGGGGGGGTGGGTATCCGAGGCTCAGGGTGTCTACTTTTACCCCGCGGGGCGGGGCACACCATTGTCACACTCACTGTCACTGCTGAGGTATCCTGGAGGTGCCATAAAGCCTTCAAAGATGATAGCTGAGACCATGATGAACAGGTGGGTACTGCTACAATGCTAAAACGGACCACAGGATGCGAGCTACAACATGTGTTCTCGTGGCTTTTTTTTTTTTTTTTTCAATGCAAGGAAGAAGGAACCAAGGGCCATGGGCCCGCATACTGTTCCTTCCAAGAAAAAGTAAAAACAATACCAAAGAGAGCCAAATTCAAGATCCATTCATTTTGAGATGCCTGGACACACTGCATTTGAAAGATTGGAGACCACAGACAGAGGGAGACAGTTCCAGAGTTGACCAGTTGCATAAATGAAGGACTGGGAGTAATGGTTAACTCTTGCATTAGAGAGTTGGACAGAAAAGGGATGAGAGTTTGTTGCTAGACGGGTACTACGTGCCCGTCGTAGAAGTGAAGGGATGCAAGCAGACAGTTCAGAGGAACAGTGACCATTGAAGTAGCGACAGAAGAGAGATAAAGAAGCAACAGTGCGGCGAAGAGACAAAGGTTGAAGGGAATCAGTAAGAGGAGGAAAGTTAATGAGACGAAAAGCCTGACTCCACCCTATTGAGAAGAACCGCATGTGGGGAGCCTCTCCACACATGAGAGATGTACTCCATACACGGGCGAATAAAACCCGTGTACAAGGTCAACATCTGTGCAGGGGTACAGAAAGCTCGGAGTCGGCCCAGCACACCTAATCTCTTGGAAGCAGATTTCACAAGAGATGTAATATGTTCTTTCCAAGACAAATCCCGAGAGAATGAAACCCCTAGCATGTTCAAGGATGATGCAGGACTGAGCTGGACATTATTAAACATTAGTGGGTAATCCCAAGGAAGATTTTGTCGGGTTGATAAGTGTAAGAACTGAGTTTTTGATGCATTAAAAATAACAAGATTATTTTTACCCCAGTCAGAGATATGAGCCAAGTCAGACATTAGGTGTGCCATAGCCTCATCCCTTGTTTGCTGAAGTAACTGCTGAGATGGACGTTGCGGGAATCGAATGGAAAGGTGAAGGGTGGAATCATCAGCATATGAGTGGATAGAGTTAGATGTACAGCTTAGAAGGTCATTGATGAATAAAAGAAAGAGAGTTGGTGATAGGACAGAGCCCTGAGGAACACCACTGTTGATAGGTCTAGGAGAAGAACGATGGCCGTCTACAACAGCAGCTATAGAACGACCACAAAGGAAGCTAAAGATGAAGGCACAGATAGAAGGACAGAAACCGTAAGAGGGCAGTTTGGAAATCAAAGATTTATGCCAGACTCGATCGAAAGCCTTTGAGATGTCAAGTGCAATGGCAAAGCTTTCGCCAAAGTCCCGAAAGGAGGATGACCAGGAGTCTGAAAGGTAGGTGAGAAGATCGCCAGTGGAGCGTCCCTGACGGAACCCATACTGACGATCAGAAAGAAGGTTGTGACAGGAAAGATGCTTTAAAATTTTTCTGTTAAGAACTGATTCAAAAACTTTTGATACACAGGATGTTAAAGCAATTGGACGATAGTTAAAGGGTTGGGAATGGTCACCCTTCTTTGGGACTGGCTGAATGAGAGCAAACTTCCAGCAAGAAGGAAAGGTACAAGTTGAGAGACAAAGGCGAAAGAGTTTACCTAGGCAGGGTGTAAGCACAGAAGCACAGTTTTTGAGGACAACAGGAGGGACTCCATCAGGCCCATATGCCTTGTTAATATTGAGGCCAGTGATGACAGAAAATACAACAGCTGAAGAAATTTTAATGTCAGTCATGAGGAAGTCTGAGGAGGGAAGTGATGGAGGAACAGCACCGGAATCGTCTAAGGTAGAATTGGAGGAGAAAGTCTGAGCAAAGAGACCTGCTTTATCAGTAGAAGAAATAGGTACAGAGCCATCAAAGTAGAAAAGACGAGGGAAGGATGATGAGGTAAAGTTGTTAGAAAGGTTTTTGGCAAGGTGCCAAAAGGAGCAAGAAGAATTCGAGTTGGAGAGTTGGGAACATTTAGCACGGATGAAATTATTTTTAGCAGAGCGAAGAACAGACTTAGCACAATTCCGGGCAGAAATATAAAAAAGATGTGATTCAGGGGTGGGTTGGCTCCGGTACCTTTTAAAGGCCCTCTCTCTGTTGCGGACAGCATTAGAACAAGCGTGATTAAACCAAGGCTTTCTTGCATTAGTCAGAGGATATGAAAAAGGAATGTATGCTTCCATGCCCGAGAGAATAACCTCCGTAATGCGCAGGGCACACTCAGACAGCTCCCGGCCATGGAAGCAATAATCATTCCAAGGAAAATCAAAGTAGTACTGCCTGAGGGCCTCCCAATCTGCAGCTCCAAAGTGCCACAGGCGGCATTTCTTTGGAGGGTCCACAGGCTGTACTGGAGCAATAGGACAGGTTAAGGTAATAAGGTTATGATCGGAGGAGCCCAACGGAGAGAAAAGATTAACAGTGTAAGCAGAAGGATTAGTTGTCAGGAAAAGGTCAAGTATGGAGGAGAAGTGTCTGTTTACCCAGGAAAGTCAGTAGATGGCATGCAGATAGCTGGCCAGCCGGCCGCCATTTTGAATCTAGCTCGTTGCCAGACACCTGCCTTCATGTGACTGACTCGCATTGTCCAGCCCGACACTCGTAGTAATGGCGGGAAGTCCATTTTTGCCTTGGGATCATACAGCTGATTTGCATATTAGGAAGTTCGATTCGCAGATTTCGCATACGATAAAAACAAACGTTTTCTAGGTTGACCTCATATTGCAGGTGATTGGCACTATGAGTTCGCATTGTGTGGGGATGCACTGCATATGTGTATATAATATAAATATATATAGCCCCAGGCTTCTATGCTCCTCGTGGGGCAACGTAGGAATTGGATGATGAATGGACGGATGGATATATATATAGTATCTGTAAATACAGTAATGTAATGATATCACTAGCCCTATGCATGAACTCTGGGTGTGTTATGTAGTTTGTAGCTGGTTACTGTTGTTGTACGAGATGAAGTTGCCAGATAGCACTGTCTTAAATAATTAGCAACAGGTCGACAATGTATATATATATATATATATATATATATATATATATAAATATACAGTACAGTAATTTATTTTGCTGGCACCTAAGACTAAAGAAGTGTCTGTAATAGGAAAGTAATATACAATGATCTATTACTTTGTCTACTATTACTACTACAGTGAGGAATTTGTGATCTATTACTACTACTATTACTCAGAAAACCCTGTAATAGCCTATTACTACTACATATTGCTATTACCCTATGTCTGGTACCTACTGCTACATGAAATAAGTAAAAGTGGTGTACTTACTGCTACAGAAGAAAAAGTGTACTTACTTGTGGCTGGTGCGGACCTTAGCCACGCGACTGGCCTGGGTGGCACTGCGAGGGCTGCCTGATGACCTTCTAGATCCTGAAGATCTGCGGTCGGCATTACTCCGACGCAGAGCCTGCACAAAATCAAACACAAATCTACAACTAGTGCTGTGAATCGGCAAGCAAAAGTCGATTAACATCAGCATGGTATCAGTATCGGATGGAAAAAATTATCCAATAATCGGAATCATATTGGAATCAGCTGAGTAACGATGAAAAATATAAATGTTTCATTTACTGAAGGGCCCAAGACTCTAGTGCCTGTTTCTCCATCATTTTAGGTCTGAACTAATGATTATTTTTCAAAGATATGGTCATATCCCACATTCAACTGATGCCTTAAATGGTTTGAACTAAAACACACGGAATATTCGGACTTCCCATTACATCTCTGTGGTTAAAATGAAATTCGACACAAATACCTACACAGCAGTCTCCTGTCAAGGAGCTATGGCAGACTGGTATGAACTTGCGAGTTAGACAGTGTTCACACACACACATACTGGCAGTGTTCCATCAATGTTTAGACTTACGGTTAATGTTTACTTTTAATGATACATAAGCTGTAAGCAGAAATTCAATTTCTTTTCATTTTCTCTATTAATCTTCAGCAAAATTTTGATAAAAAATATACGCAACTTAAATATCGATGCCCTTCTTTGAGTTTAAGGAATTTAGTGCTAAATTTGGTCATTAATTGCAAATCTAATTTTGTTTGGTAAACATGAAAAAGTCGCTTAGCTCTATAATATGAAGTGGCTATCTCCACTGCCAGTGTGTGACTTTGGCCGCCATATTGAAACAATGCACTTGTTGCCTCCACAATAGTAATGCAATTGGAACACTGTTCTTGGCTTGCTTTCTCTGTTTCCCTATTGCTTCTGTAAGTTGCACAGTGTGCCAGGGCAATATATTTTCAGGATTCATCAGTATCTCAAAAGGTGCTGGCTTCACGTGTAGTGCATAAACATGGCTACCACTACATCAACATTGCCCTGGGCCCCTGGCAGCAGGCACACAACGCTACCCATGAGAAGGCCCCTCCATATGACAGAGCTCAGAGAAAACAATGCTGGTAGTTTTAAAAAATTATAATAATATATTAATCTAAATTAAAATAATAACTGTACTATACCTTTATATTTTAAAATGTTATTAAGACATATTAATACTCATGAGTAACGCCTTTACCACTGGACAGATAACAAACATAATACACAGGGTTACCATAACTTTTGTGCTTCTTTAAAAATATGCAACACTCAGTCACTAGACAAATAGTACACTCAAAACATTATAGCTTCTAAATCTATGCCAAATCTTGGTCATTTACTGTACGGTATCAAACGTATGATGTATACTGTAAAAGGATTAGGTCATTACCCAAGTAATAAAATACTGCTACTTCTCACTCCTGTACGCAATATATCTTATATATTAATTTACATTTTATAGCACATACTCTAGCTAATATCTGCTAAAAGACGTGTTGTTACACCCATGAATTTATAACCACTGACTATATAACTGTATTTGCTGAAGGTGTGTGGCAAGACCCGCCACCTTCATTTGTTGTATAAGTATTCTTATAAGTTCCTGCCAAACTATTCAGACTACACATACGTACGTACTTCTTCGTTCCCTAATTCATGGAAAGAAGCCAACATCCACCCAATTCCAAAGAAAGGAAGTTCCTCTGACCCCTCTGATTACAGACCAATAGCTGTCACATCATCTCTTGGTAAAGTATTTGAAATTTTAATCAATAAGCACATAGTTAAACACCTCGAATCCAACAACTTAATTAGCAATAAACAATACGGTTTTCACCATGAAAGATCCACCATTGACATACTTAATATTCTGACTCATAACATTCATAAATCAATCGACCTATATGGAGATACTCACGCAGTAGCCCTTGATATATCCAAGGCTTTCGACAGACTATGGCATCATTCCCTGCTGTCCAAACTCACTTGCTATGGACTAACGTCTTTTGTTCCTCTGCTTGCTTCATATCTCAGCGACAGAAAAACAAGAGTAAAAGTAGATGATGTATATTCCAATTTCCACTCAATTAATGCCGGCATGCCACAGGGGTCAGTTCTGGCACAAACGCTGTTCCTGGTTCACAGACACCCATTTACAAAGTCAGATATCTCTAATTCTTCACTCATCACAGCCATCTCCATAAATCAAGACTTATTTATGATCAGTGAATGGGGACAAAACAACCTTGTCTCATTTAATGCTAGTAAAACCAAATATATACAATTTACTAATAGACAGATATTGTCTGATTCATACCTTCAATGCTACTAATAATCCCCTCTTCAAAAGTATTGAAATTCTTGGCATCTAACTTAACAGTGTCCTCAGCCGGACCTCTCATGTCAGATCACTTGCTAAAACCGCCTCAAAGAAACTTGGATTATTATACAGTCCATAACTTCTTCACTGACGAGCAGATAGCTATAACTTACAATAGTCATGTGCGCTCTCAGCTTGAATATTGCTCACCCTTGTGGAATGGATGTGGAGAGGTTGCATTAAAACAACTAGACAAGATTCAGAAGAAAGCTTTTGAAATTATTAATAACCTTGCTGTTACAAATACTGCACTAAAATTTACCTCCCCTATGAGTAAGAAGGAATGTTGCCTCCCTTGCATTATTTTATAGATATTTTTACGGTAAATGCTCAGACGAAGTTGCGTCCATTGTACCACCTCTCCATGCCTTCCCTCGTGCTACACAGGCATCTGGCACCGCTCATGACTGGAATGTCACGCTGCTATATTGCAGAACTTCCGCCTATCAGAATTCTTTTATTCCACAAACTGCGTCTCTCTGGAACCCGCTTCCTCAGAGTTGTTTCCCTCCAAACTTCAATCTACAGCTGTTCAAGTCTAACTGTTACAGATATTTCATGAATGGAGGACACAAGTAACCTGGTGTATGGATTTTTATTTTTTAATTCATTTGTTTTTCCTTCCTTTGTTCTGTTAAAAAAAAAAAAAAAAATCTGTTGACCTTTACAGTAATAAATATGCAATCTTCAATCAGTATTTATAGTTAAAAATGGCATACGTAAAATTTTGGTTGGCTGGTCATTTGCCATAAAATGAATCAACAAATACAGTAAAAGTCCTCCAATCTGACCACCAATAATCCGAGTATCCTAATACATTACAGTAATCTCTCTACTCTCCGGACGACTACTATCCGGTTACCGCACTGTTCGGACATCGTAGACTGATGGTCTTTTTTTTTTTTTTTTTTTACTGCATCAGTTTGAATTTCCCACACGTGCCGACTGGCTTTCTTCTCACGCTCTCTCACTCCTGTTAGCTTTCTCTCAACCCCTGTGAAGAGTGGATGGTTGTCAGATCGTCTGCGGTATTTTCGTTCTTGTTTAAACAATCATAATTCACAGCGCTAAGGATTAAGTGTAGTTAAACACTGGATTACTGGACATGCTTCAAGAGCAATTATGACCACTGTAAAAACCTTAGAGGTGTGGGTAATATTCGTTAACCATCATGGACATGTAAATAACACTGTCAACTGCTAAATATTTTTCCATAATCACTTCTAAATCCTCATTCTCTGGTTACATTTTATTTACTTCATGCTTTGTGTCCCATATTTGAGTGCACAGGCTGTGAAAGAGGTGATTTTCTCAGTGATTACCATGTCTCTTACTTATGTTCACTATCTAGACAACTGGTGAACATTTTTGCCCTACACACCTCTAAATCATAATTTCTCTGGTTACATTTTATTTACTTCATGCTTTGTGTCCCATATTTGAGTGCTTAGGCTGTGAAAGAGGTGATTTTCTCAGTGATTACCATGTCTCTTACATACATTCACTATCTAGTCAACTGGTGAACAATTTTGCCCTACTCACCTCTAACTCATAATTTTCTGGTAACAGTTTATTTACTTGAAGCTTTGTATCTCATATTTTAGTGCATAAGATGTGAGAAATGATGATTTTCATAGTGATTGCCACGTCCGTTACTTACACTAAGCTGCCAACTCGTGAACACCTATGCCTTACATACCTCAATGTCATCATTTTGGGGTTAAAATTCGATTAATTCATGCTTTGTGCCAATTATTCATGTGAATGGGGTCTTAAATAAGTGCTATGCATGTCCAGTAGGGAGGTAAGTAGGTGGTTTTCTGATTTAGGTTAGGTTAGGTTAGGGTCAAGAATGACTGGTGCTGTTGGTGAACAGTGAACACCTTTGCCATACCTAACTCTTTTTCTGGTGACAATTTATTTATTTGATGCTTTGTATCCCATATTTTAGTGCATAAGATGTGAGAAATGATGACTTTCATAGTGACTGCCACATCCGGTACTTACACTAAGGTGCCATCTCGCGAATGCCTATGCCTTACTTACCTCAAATTCATCATTTTTGGGTTAAAATTCAATGATTTCATGCTTTGTGTTCATTATTTAATGCATACTATGTGAGAAAGGGTGATTTTCATAGTGATTTCCATGTCTGATACTTACTCACACTTGCTGGCAAGTTGCGAGCACCTATGCCTTACTCACCTCTAAATCATAATTATTTGGTTAAAATTCAATTAATTCATGCTTTGTGTTCATTATTTATGTGAAAGAGGACTTAAATAAGTGCTAAGCATGTCCGGTAGGGAGGTAGGTAGGTGGTTTTCTGACTTAGGTTAGGTTAGGTTAGGGTCATGAATGATCAGTGCTGGAGCTTTAGGGCCACTATCCGGACAAGACCACATTCCGGTCATGCCTTTGGCTCTATCACATTGGATAGTGGGAAGATTACTCTGAATTTCTCAAAGGGAAATTTCTCAAATTGTTCTGGGCTTTTTTTCGAAATTTCCTGGGCTTTATCTAAGGATTTATCTGGCTTAGACTTGCCCTTGGACTTGGATGTACCTGCCTGCAACTATTCAACTACACTTCACTGCATTTCCGGTGAATAAAACAATAACCCACATCATTTTAAATGTCATAAAAGGCGTTAAAAGGGGCGGGGTGAGGGCACAAGGGGCCCCCCCTCCTCTGTTTTTTGGTTCCCACAATGAGACAGGGCACAGAAAGGGATGGGGGACTGAGTTACCCCTGTACCCTGAAGACTGAGTCTGTGAATGTGCATGGATGTAGTATGGTTGAGGCTAAAAGGGAGGAGGTTGGGAGACTATTTGAGAGAAGAAAGTTGGATGTGTTAGCTTTGAGTGAAATAAAGATGAAACAGAAAGGTAACTCTAAGTTTGGAAGTGTGAATGGAAGGACATCAGGTGAGGAAGGGCAAGAGAAGGTGTGGTATTGTTAGTGAGCCCAGAAGTGCACCCACAGACCACCTACATCAAGAAACCAAAGTCCTCAAAGTCAAGGATCATCTAGACATGAGGCACCCAAATTCTCATTGCAGCCTCCACAAACCCACAACATCCACTACACTACACGGCAATACATCCACACACACATACCAAGGAACATCAGAACAACACCCAGCACACGATATCATACACAAATACAGTAAAACCTCGATATAACGGACTTCAATAGACCGGAATTCGCTTTTATCGGACTCGAGGAGCTACCGGACTAAATTCCTATACAGTAATCCCTCCATTATCCGACATAATAGAGCCAAAGGCATGTCCAGATATTGGTCATGTCCGGATATTGGTCTTGTCCGGATATTGGCCCTGAAGCTCCAGCATTGGTCATGACCCTAACCTAACCTAACCTAAATCAGAAAACCACCTACCTACCTCCCTACCGGACATGCAAAGCACATATTTAAGTCCCCTTTCACATAAATAATGCACACAAAGCATGAATTAACTGAATTTTAACCAAAAAATGATGATTTAGAGGTGAGTAAGGCATAGGTGCTCACAACTTGCCAGCAAGTGTAAGTAAGTATCAGACATGGAAATCACTATGAAAATCACCCTTTCTCACACCATATGCATTAAATAATGGACACAAAGCATGAATTCATTGAATTTTAACCCAAAAATGATGATTTTGAGGTAAGTAAGGCATAGATGTTCATGAGTTAGCATCTTAGTGTAAATAAGCATCGGACGTGGCAATCACTATGAAAATCATCATTTCTCACATCTTATGCACTAAAATATGGGATACAAAGCATCACATAAATAAATTGTTACCAGAAAAAGAGTTAGGTATGGCAAAGGTGTTCACTGTTCACCAACAGCACCAGTCATTCTTGACCCTAACCTAACCTAACCTAACCTAAATCAGAAAACCACCTACCTACCTCCCTCCTGGACATGCATAGCACTTAGTTAAGACCCCATTCACATAAATAATTGGCACAAAGCATGAATTAATTGAATTTTAACCCAAAAATGATGATTTTGAGGTGAGTAAGGCAGACATGATTATTACTGAGAAAATCACCTTTTCACAGCCTATGCACTCAAATATGGGACACAAAGCATGAAGTAAATAAAATGTAACCAGAAAAATTATGATTTAGAGGTGTGTGAGGCAAAAATGTTCACCAGTTGACTAGATAGTGAACGTATGTAAAAGACATGGTAATCACTGAGAAAATCACCTCTTTCACAGCCTGTGCACTCAAATATGGGACACAAAGCATGAAGTAAATAAAATGTAACCAGAGAATGAGGATTTAGAAGTGATTATGGAAAATATTTAGAAGTTGACAATGTTTACTTACAGTCCATGATTGTTGTTTACCCTCATCTCTAAGGTTTTTACAGTGGTCATAATTGCTCTTGAAGCATGTCCAGTAATCCAGTGTTTAACTACACTTAATTCTTAGCACTGTGACTTTTGATTATTTAAACAAGAACGAAAATACCACAAACAAGCGGACAGCCATCCACTGTCCACGGGAGTTGAGACAGAACTAGTTGGAGGGAGACTGAGCGGGAAGGGAGATAGTCGGCGCGGGCGGGAAATTAAAACTGACGAGGTCGGAAAAAATCGGATTTTTTTTCTTTTTTTTTCTCTCTCTTTTTGCAATTTGGGGGTTTAGGCCATTAGCCCACAATGTCCGAATAGTGGGGTGTCCAGATAGTGGACGTCCGGATAGTAGAGGAATTACTGTATATCGGAAAGAGTCTGACAAAGCCAGAAGCAGTCTGGACTGCCTGACTACATCAGCTATGTTCACCACATTAAGGCAAATAAAAGACATGTTTATCAATGTACAGTGCAGTATTATTATACCATTTGTTTAATGTAGTGAAGGTATAACACAGTATAGTACTGCAATGGTTATGAAAACAGTTTAAAAACCATTGGTGCAATCCGGACTAATGTCTGATACATCGGAAAAAGTCCGGATTAGCAGGGGAAAGTCCGGATGTCACTTTTATCCGAATTTCGCATTTTTCAGAATGGCTTGGGCCCCAATCCGTTATAGTGAGGTCTTACTGTACTGTCATTTCTCCCCCTTCGCCCACCTCAGATCAGCTTCCAGAAGCATATCCACACTCAAATCACTCGCCGCTCTATTCAGTCACTTAAAGACAACACACAGCTGCATGCACAGCCTCTTGATATCCACTCTTCTGAATCCTATCTCCTTCGTGAGGACAGAGTCCACCTGGCCAGGCTGAAATGTGGGCATCATCCAGCCCTTTTAACCCTTTGAGATTCCAATAACGATTTTGACAGTCATTTCAAATCCAACCTCAGAGATTCCGATGACGCCTTTAATTGTCATTTTAAGACACTTTTGTAAAATATTCACCATAAATCGTGTTTATGCATCGTAACAAAGAAACTCGAGCGTGACGTCACAAAATGGTTGCTCTATGCGTGGCAGGTCCTGCACAGCTGGTCTGATTCATGGCTTTCTTTATCACTTTATTCTTGGTGGATACTTTTCTACAGCAAGGTATAAAAGTTTTGGTATTTGCCTAATTTCAACTCGTCACTTTGACTTTTTATTTGTTTTCATTTTTGGAACATACTACAATAAAGTACAACTATTCAGCTTCAAAATAACACCACAACCAGCATCCTATCATAAAAAGTGTATTTGTACTGACCAATCAAATAAAAAGATTGCAAAGCAAATATGCAGCTGAGACTAAAAGAAAATTATGCATCTCTCTCCTTTCGTTTTACCGCAAAACAACAAGCAAAAATTACCAAAATATATACATCACTGTAAAGGTAATTTATTGTAGTTTTGCGTGGTTTAAACCAAATACAGTAAGACCTCACTATAACGGACTAATTGGGGCCCAAGCCATTCCGAAAAATGCGAAATTCCGATAAAAGCGACATCCAGACTTCTATCTATTGCCAGATGCCATAATCCCATAAGGGGTGGCCATTTGACTTTGAGTTATTCATTTTACGGGGAGGGGCACTAACCCTCCACCAACCCACCTGTTGACACGTAGGGAGCACGTATGGTTTGGTTATATGGTTACCACCCAGCATTGTAAATGGTTTCTTGGCTTACTGGAAACCATTTGGCTTGTCACTCAATGTAAAGCCACCTGTAAAAGAAAGAAAAGCAGTAAAAAGTGACAGGAAAGATGGGAGAAATAGGAAGAGAGGAGAGTAGGCACAGAAAAAGAATGATAAGGCTAAGGAAGAAGTAGGCAGCACTACATCAAGTGAGTGGATGATGGTCGCCACCATCTACCACTACATCCAGACTTACCCCTGCGCTAATCCGGACTTTTTCCGATATATCAGACATTAGTCCGGATTGTATCAGTGGTTTTCACCACCATTGCAGTATTGTACTGTGTTATACCTTCACTACATTAATCAAATGGTATAATAATACTGTACTGTGCACTGAAAAACATATCTTTTACTTGTTTTATTGTGGTGAACATAGCTGAAGTGGTCAGGCAGTCCAGACTGCTTCTGGCTTTATCGGACTTTTTCTGATATATAGGAGTTTAGTCCGGTAGCTCTTCGAGTTCGATAAAAGCGAATTCCGGTCTATTGAAGTCCGTTATATCGAGGTTTTACTGTATACATATCTTAATTAGTTTTTTTTTTTTTTTGCTGAATATTTTTCTACAGAAAGGTATAAAATTTTTGTTTTTTGCCCAACTTCAACTCGTCATTTTGACTTTTTATTTTCTTTTTTCTCTTTTTTTGAACATAGTGCAATAAGTACAACTATTCAGCTTTAAAATGACACCAGAACCAACAATCTAGCATGAAAAGTGTATATACACAGAGGGATCAAAGGAAAATATCACGCTGAGAAGATGTGGGTCAGCTTGAGAGTGGCTGACTCTAGCACAGACGTAATGTGCCCGGCCCAGAAACCTCATAGGGTTAAGTTATCACAAGAAACTGGACGACTCCGTCGCTGATGCCTGTCCAGAATGTAACACAGCATCCCATACTATTAAGCACATTATGGAAGACTGCATTGCACACAATCACGTACGCCAATAACACAACATACACTCCTTGAGAATTCTGCAGGAAAGCCCGGTTTCAGCGGTGGCCTTCCTTAGGGACTCGGGGATGTTCGGTCATACTGCCTAGGGAACAACTACTACTAATACATCAAATCAATTAACACAAACACATCAACATCATTCTGGCCATTTTCCCCATTAAGCCCTTGAATACAGCTGATATCCTTATCAGTTTATCTTGCTGCTGCCACACACTTTTACCCAAGTTAGGAAAGGCCTCTCATACTGAAGGGGCTGATTACCTGAAAGTTTCAAGTCTATTCTATCCTTACATTCAGAAACCTGCAGTCAGCATTACTCTGACAGACAGCAAATACTGTATGTAACTACCAGGATTGGCATTGATTAAATCAAAGTGATTTAATCCTATTTCTCCTATATTTCCTGTCACTTCTTACTGCTTTTCTTTCCTTTACAGGTGGCATTACATTGAGTGACAAGCCAAATGGTTTCCTGTAAGCCAAGAAACCATTTACAACCATATAACCAAACCATACATGCTCCCTACGTGTCAACAAGTGGGTTGGTGGAGGGTTAGTGCCCCTCCCCGTAAAAAAAAATAACTCAAAGTCAAATGGCCACCCCTTACGGGATTATGGTGTCTGGCAATAGATAGATAGATAGATAGATTTAA
Organism: Birgus latro; assembly: GCA_018397915.1. Lineage (NCBI taxonomy): Eukaryota > Metazoa > Arthropoda > Malacostraca > Decapoda > Coenobitidae > Birgus > Birgus latro. Next base: position 2,911 of record JAGKTI010018622.1, on the reverse strand, counting down.
TCAAGTGATTAAATCATTGATTTTTTTGCTAAAAAAAAAAAAATATCTAAAAGTTAACAAAAATAAAATATGAAGGTTTATAAATGCTGTGTAGTTTATAACTCTGTGTTGGCATTCATTTATGCAGATACTTAAGCATTAAGTTAGCAGATTTTGGAGAATGGTGCCATTAGAAACTGCTACATTGTATGACAAAAATATTTTTACATTTGTGTGAATAAGTACTGAAAATTATTTGTACATCTGAAATACTGAGCCATAAATAAAAAAACAAAGCCATAAGTGTGACTCAAAGGTTAAGGGACTAAACAGGGAGGCTGCCAGGGATCGAGCAGCGTGGAGAGCCGCCATTAGGTGACCAAGGCCGACGCATGCAAGCATGTTGGAGCATTCAAAAACGAAACGATAAGACTAGGTAGGCTATGGTTGGTCACTTAACTCCTTAACTGCGGGTCGTCACTTCTGTGACGCTCGAGCGCAATGGATCATACCACGGGGCGTCACTTTTGTGGTTTTGTGTTGTTTTGAATTCACCCGGGCTTTCAGGTGGTGACTTGTATCATCTATCAGCACTGCCAATGTCCAACAATAGTCAGAGCTGCTAATGTCATCAGTACTCCCTTCCATTGTTGACAATTTAGCCATTTTCCCCCATTCTAGACTCCCCTCCCTACGTCCCCTCCATTACCCTCTCATGTTGTCTGCTCAGCCGCTCTGCGCTACGTAAAGCTTCCCCGGATTTTTCCACTGATTTCATCCATTGAAATGAGCCCTATGCCCTATTCCTATACAAAATAATATATACTTTATATAAAAAAAATAAGGTAACTGATAGTGCCATACACCTGGAATTGGCTAATTATCACTTGGCAACATCCAACCTGCACTCGTTCGCTAATTTCCCCTGCTTTTTTCCCCCGTGAAATATGCCGTATGAGCAATTCTCATAATATAAATGTATATAAGAAAGGAAGGGAGAAGCCTGAGTGATATTTATATTCACCTGGAACTACCTAATTTATTATGTATTGTCTAGATTTCCTACAACTTATTTCTTAGCAAATACATTAGCAGCTGACATTTTCAACTCTTGGCTACCAAGATACATACATCTCAGTTCACTCTCGTCCTTCAATGTGGAGGCACGTTGCAGTCGCACCTCTCCATTTCTGCCCCTTTTGTGCCCTTTATAAAAGGCCCGGTGACCTCTACCCCTACTAAACATCGTGTGGGAAGCGGTAAAGGACTGTAGATACAAATAAGTGTAATAAAGTACTAGAAATAATAAAGCGTGAGTGTGTACATGAACAGGAAATGACAATACGAGCGGCGAATTAGCGCCAGTGGGAGGCTCGTATGCGCTTGTATTTTACATTGCTTTCACAGTGTTTTTTTTTTAAAGTATGGATTCCAAACTACTTGGAAATCACTGAATAGTGTTTCTAGTGTTAATATCAGGCAGTGGTATTCATATTATGGGATGTCGGGAAGTGTAAAGTGGAGACTTAGTTACCCAACTTCAGGAGTCTCCACCAGTCCTATGGTAGTCGACAAGTGCTAAAAAAACATCCCAGGAGAAAGCTGGAGGTGTGCCAGATGCATATAAAATTATAATATTCTAGGACTAATAACTGATTTTTGGCAAATATTTTTAAAAAGTCAGTCGCAGCACGGATTTGCCCCGTGGGATGGACATGGCGCGCCTCCGACAAACCCCGCGGTTAAAGGGTTAAGGCCATGTCATAATAATGCCAGCTTAAGATTTTTCTGTGCAGTAATATTATCAGCTTTGGAATATGCTGTCTTGATTGACACTGGAACCTCGGGCCTAACCAGGAGTGTACTGACAGGACTTGAACCGGTATGTATCTGGATTCTGGGCAATGGCTTTCAGCCTGAACCATCAGTGGACAGACAGGACATGAAGTTAACAGTATTCTGTATACCTGTACTGCTTTTGAAATATTAGCTACATAATACAGTAATCTTCCCACTATCAGTTGTAATAGAGCCAAAAAGCAAGACCGGAAAGTGGTATTGTCCGGATAGTGCCCCTAAAGCTCCAGCACCAGTCATTCCTGACCCTAACCTAAATCAGAAAACCACCTACCCACCTCTCTACTGGACATGTGTAGCACTTATTTAAGACCTCATTCACATAAATAATGGACACACAGCATGAATTAATTGAATTTTAACAAAAAAATGATGATTTTGAGGAGCGTAAGGCAGAGGTGTTCACAAGTTGACAGCATAGTGTAAGTATCGGACATGGCAACCACTAAGAAAATCACCCTTTCTCACATCTTATTCACTAAAATATGGGATATGTTTCGTTTCGTTTCGTTTTTGAAAGCTCCAACATGCTTGCATGCGTCGGCGTTGGTCACCTAATGGCAGCTCTCCATGCTGCTCGATCCCTGGCAGCCTCCCTGATCAGTCCCTTAACCCTTAAGTCATACTTAATGACCTCGTCCCATGTCTTTCTCGGTCTACCCCTCCCAACCCCTCCCCCAATATTAACACCTCTCACTCTTTGTACCCAATTATCATCCCCCATCCTCTCCACATGTCCAAACCACCTCAGCCTACCTCTCCTCATCACAACACCAATACACTCCAGTCCCATCCTACCTCTCAACTCTTATATCGTAAACCCAGCCCACCCAGGCCTTGCACATCCACCTAATCACTGTCCTTTCTGTACGTTTAAACCTGCAAATATCCTCTTCCTTTACTGCCCAGGTCTCACTACCATACAGCATCACACTCCTAACACATGCTGCATACAAAGACCCCTTAGCACGTAAGGAGAGTCCTCTCAATGTCAGGAGAGGCAACAGCTCCCTGAACTTCTTCCAACCACTTCTCACTCTAGCAACCGAGCTAACTCCAGCCCCACCTCCGGCAC
>JAGKTI010018621.1:0-17568 GCA_018397915.1 Birgus latro | reverse complement strand
TGCTTCCAGACAGTATTTAGCTTTTGGGAAATCCTTTGTGGTGCATGGTAAGTGAAAGCTGTGTGCAAACATCTCAAGTTCAGAAGCTTCTCTAGAGTTGAAGAAAATAGTCAGGAGGTAGCAAGAATAAAATTGTCATCATATTGAAGGAGTTGATGATTAGACAGTGGAGAAAAAAAAAAATGCCATCCCTTGTTTGGTTCTTTTGCTGAATGGAAGTACTGTAGTCTTTTATCTGCCCCTTTTGTATTTTGTGGTATTAGTTTTTTGCTTCCTTTTTGCTCTGTGTAACAAGATTTCACCTGCTTCCTTTGTGCTTTATATAATTAGTTTTCATGGTACATATCTGGAACTGGGTAAAGTACTCACTTTAGAGTGGTATAAGTTTTTATGTAGCTCACCACATGTCATGCAGACCTGTATAGCTACTCATTTGTAAAAGCTTTCATGTATCCCTTTCTGTCTGATTATGTATTTCTTGTATTGTAGTCTTGCTGCTACCAGGCAGTTTTATTTATATTGAGAGGTTTTTCTAACTCAAAGGATTGAATATATGAGGTGCTGAGTAGTAGACTGGGCTATACTCTACCGTGGCCAAATTTGAGCTAAGGCTGCCATATTGTTCCCATAACATTCCTTTGGATTGGGGAAGTAAGAGGGTTCCAGAATACAGCCAGCACTATGTTCTAAGATACGGTGAAGTAACACTGACTTTCACCCGTCTGGGTTGAAGGCATGGTGGGAGCAGCACATTCCGACACACGAGTGTGGCGCGGTATACTAAGGTGAATTTCCAATCGAGTAACTCTTACCTGTGGGCCTTATAGACAGACAGCTTATTGAGAGTCGAGATTTACTAATTTAGCTGGCTATAGTAAATTTGGAGACAAGAGCAGGGCTCGGAATACCTTTAGCAGTAAGGTCGAAATTTCTGTCAAGTAGCCCTGAACTATGGGCCTTATGGACATACACCAATAATGAATTGAGATCTTAGTATTAGACTGGGATACGTGTACTTTCCGGCCATACTGTGGAGCTGCACAATCACAAGCTGAGTTTTTTTTTTTTTAATGCAAGGAAAAAGGAACCGAAGGCCATGGACCCGCAAACTGTTCCTTCCAAGAAAGGAATAAAAACAGTACAAAAGAGAACCAAACTCAAGATCCGTTCATTTGAGATTCCTGGATACACTGCGTTTGAAAGACTGGAGATCATAGGAAGTAGGAAATACAGACAGAGGAAGACAGTTCCAGAGTTGACCAGTTACATAAATGAAGGACTGGGAGTAATGTTTAACTCTTGCATTAGAAAGTTGGACAGAAAAGGGATGAGAGGTTGTTGCTAGATGGGTGCTAGGTGCCCATCGTAGAGGTGGAGGGATGCAAGCTGACAGTTCCGAGGAACAGTGGCCATTGAAGTAGCGACAGAAAAGAGATAAAGATGCAGCAGTGTGGCAAAGAGACAGAGGTTGAAGGGTGCCAGTAAGAGGAGGAGAGTTAATGAGATGAAAAGCCTTTGACTTCACCCTATTGAGAAGAGCTGTATGTGGGGAGCCTCCCCACACATGAGCGTTGTACACTTAACTCCCCGCTATCACACGTTCAGCTATCGCGTTTGTCTGTTATCACGCATACATCAAATGCACAACCAAACACGTTATCACGCACCCCAAGAACTCTATCACGCATAGAGTTTGAAGCGTCCAGATACGTCACATTTTAGAGCAAGATACCACTATCAACAGTGAACAGTTCATATCCTACATTAATGAAGCCCTTGAAGGTTATGAGGAAAAGTACCATGCCTACATGAATGCCTTACACCAGCATCGAATAGCAGGTTATTTTCGTTAGCATCCAAGCACTGAGCCTACACTTAAGCTCCATCCCAACATAATGCCAGTATATACAATCTTCAGCCATGTTGCTCTAACATTTCGCATTAAAACATCGTTGCATATATCCTAAACAAGTAATTTCTTTGAATTCCATCATGATATATGAAATGAATAATGAATAAAGCCCATCGATAACTAAAGAAAAAAAGAATAATGTTCAGTCCCAAGGCGTAGATGATACATCCACATCATTTGTTTACCTTTTTATTTCTCTGTATTTCACTACTTCTCATCCTTATGGCATTGAGTAAAACTGATGTTGGTATTATTCCTGTTGTTTTGCTGACAAAGAGATCATTCAAAGAGATGAAGAAGTTGACCAACTTTGGGCACTCAAATTAAATTATCTGGCAAAGATAGGCACTTTTTTCCAATTTAGTGACGGCAGAAATTAAGCCACCCCCAAGCCTTGGGACCCTTCAAACCACCCAAACCTTTCTTAATCCTTATAAATGTAAGTTTGATGGTCTTTTATGTTGTTTACTTATTGATTATAATGTTAGTATTAATATAATAATGCTTTATTTCATGTTGGAGGAGAGATTGGCTGGAAATCTTAGGCATAAAGTGGTTAAAAGTTAGGGAAATGGGCCACCGAAAAACCAATTAGAAATTTTCCCATTGATTCTTCAGTTCAGCTATCATGAAATCAGCTATCACGCTGGTTTACTGTAACCAATTAGGCGCGATAGCAGGGGGTTGAGTGTACTCTAAACAGGGGCAAATAAAACCAGTGTATAAAGTCAACAACTGTGCAGGGGTAAAGAAGGTTCAGAATCGGCTTAGCACACCTAATCTCTTGGAAGCAGGTTTCACAAGAGATGTAATGTGTTCTTTCCAAGATAAATCCTGAATGAATGAAATCCCAAGCATGTTCAAAGATGATGCAAGAACGAGCTGGACATTATTAAACATTAGTGGGTACTCCTGTGGAAGATTTTGTCGGGTTGATAGGTGTAAGAACCCCCGCTAATACCAGTACACCAGTCCTGTATGAGACAGCCCTAGCATGTATTCAATATGGACGGTGGGTGTTAGTGCCGAAGTGGTGACATGTAGAAGGTGTATGGTATGTAGGAGGACTGCTGGGCCTTGATAGCAGGCTGTGAAGCCTATGCCCAGAGTTGGACGCATTAAAAAAAAAAAAAACTGAGACGTTGATGCATTAAAAACAAGATTATTTTTACCCCAGTCAGAGATATGAGCCTAGTCAGACATTAGGTGTGCCATAGCCTCATCCCTAGTTTGTTGAAGTAACTGCTGAGATGGACGTTGCAGGAACCAAATGGAAAGGTGAAGGGTGGAATCATCAGCATACCAGTGGATAGGGTTAGATGCACAGCTTAGAAGGTCATTGATGAATAAAAGGAAGAGAGTTGGTGATAGGACAGAGCCCTGAGGAACATCACTGTTGATAGATCTAGGAGAAGAACGATGGCCAACTACAACAGCAGCTGTAAAACGACCAGAAAGGAAACTAGAGATGAAGGCACAGATAGAAGGATAGAAACCTTTAGAGGGCAGTTTGGATATTAAAGATTTATGCCAGACTCGATCGAAAGACATTGAGATGTCAAATGTAATGGCAAAGCTTTCGTCAAAGTCCCGAAAGGAGGATGACCAGGAGTTTGAAAGGTAGTTGAGAAGATCACCAGTGGAGCGTCCCTGACGGAACCCATATTGACGATCAGAAGGATGTGATAGGAAAGATGCTTTAAAATTTTTCTGTTAAGAATAGACTCGAATACTTTGAGACGCAGGATGTTAAAGCAGTTGGGCAATAGTTAAAGGGTTGGGAATGGTCACCCTTCTTTGGGACTGGCTGAATGAGAGCAAACTTGCAGCAAGGAGGAAAGGTACAAGTTGACGGATGAAGGTGAAAGAGTTTACCTAGGCAGGGTGTAAGGACAGAAGTGCAGTTCTTGAGGACAACAGGAGGGACTCCATCAGTCCCTATGCCATGTTAGTATTGAGGCCAGTGATGGCAGAAAGTACATCAGCTGAAGAAGTTTTAATGTCAGCCATGAGTAAGTCAGAGGGGGGAAGTGATGGAGGAACAGCACCAGAATCGTCTAAGGTGGAATTGGAGGAGAAAGTCTGAGTGAAGAGATCTGCTTTAACAGTAGAAGAAATACCTACAGAACCATCAGAGTAGAATAGAGGAGAGAAGGATGATGAGGTAAAGTTGTTAAAAAGGTTTTTGGCAAGGTGCCAGAAGGAGCGTGAAGAATTCGAGTTGGAGAGTTGAGAACATTTAGTGCGGATGAAATTACTTTTAGCAGAGCGAAGAACAGACTTGCACGATTCCGGGCAGAAAATATAAGAAAGTTGTGATTCAGGGGTGAGTTGGCTCCGGTACCTTTTATAGGCCCTCTCCTTGTCGCGGACACATTAGAACAAGTGTAATTAAACCAAGGCTTTCTTGCATTAGGCAAAGGATATGAGAAAGGAATGTATGTTTCCATGCCCAAGAGATTAACCTCCGTAATGCATAAGGCACACGCAGATATCTTCTGGCCATGGAAGCAATAATCATTCCAGGGAAAATCAAAGAAGTACTGCCTGAGGGCCTCCCAGTCCGCAGCTTCAGTGTGCCACAGACGACGTTTCTTTGGAGGGTTGACAGGCTGCACTGCAGCAATAGGACAGGTTAAGGTAATAAGGTTATGATCGGAGGAGCCCAACGGAGAGAAAAGATAAACAGTGTAAGCAGAAGGATTAGTTGTAAGGAAGAGGTCAAGTATGTTGGAGCTCTCTCCAAGGTGTCAGGGAAATGGGTAGGGTGCTGTACAAGCTGCTCTAGGTCATTAAGGATAGAAAAGATGTAGGCTTGTTCACCAGGTGGATCATTGAAAGGAGAGGAGAGCCAAAGGTGATGGTGAACATTGAAATCTCCTGGAATGGGGATTTCAGAGAAAGGAAAAATGGATAGAATGTGTTCCATTGTAGAAGTAAGATAGTCGAAGAATTTTTGATAGTAGAATTAGACGATAAGTAAACAGTGGAGATATATTTAGTCAGAGAATGACAGGAAAGCCGAAGCCAGAGAGTAGAGAATTCAGAAGAATCAAGTTCAGGAACATGAGAGCAAGATAGGTCGTTGTGTACATATACACAACAGCCACCTTTGGGTTTGAAATGAGTATAGAGAAAATTGGAGGATACAGAAAAGGGTTTGCTGTCAGTTGCCTCAGACAGCTGAATTGCATACCGTATGGGTTATGAGAGCCAGTCATGAGACATCACACAGTTTTCTCTCCCTCAGTCTACCTCTCTTTCTCACCATGAAGTGCTATTATTATTATTAATATTATACAATTATATTTAATTTTTTATCTTACTCTTTCATTATTAACATTACCATTGTCATTGTTTTTTATGTTTATAGAACACTGTCTATGTTTTATGTTTTTTATATTTACAGAATATGGTCTCCTTGGTTATTGTCAAACTTTTTTTCGTTTGGGGTCTTTCCTTCATTATTCCTTTACCTTGAATGCTTCCTTATTATGTTTCTAAACCTATTATCATCATTATTATTATTATTTTTTTTTTTTGCTGTTTGTGAAGATATTCGTGTTTAAAAAAACACGCTCAAAGTTATCTGACCTTTAAACTTCTAAAATCAAGTCCAGATGCTAAATTGTCATAGCCACTTTGTCTTTAACCCTTCTGCAGCCACTGGCATACAAATGACATTTTTTCGTAGCATGGCCTCTGGCGCCATTTGAGTGTGGCATATAAAAAAATGGCGAAAATTTTGGAGAAGTGAACGAACGTTTTGAACATCTTGAGATTGACCTGCATTACACTCCCACACACCCTATCAAGCAGTTCAGAGCCTGTCGCTGTGATGAGTGGATTTTCAATTATTTCGCTCATGGCCATGCCTAAACAAGCACAATTACATCCATATCTCGACCCAGACAGAAAATATCATCTCTGTCTGCGAAACACACACAACCACCCTGTTTACAATTATGTATAAATACAGGCATAAACAAAAAAGATATGATAAGAGAAAAATACATTTTTGTCTTGGTATCTACCTATTTGCTCAGATTTGTTGTACTGGTTTGGATCATTCGATGCAGTGTGACCAGTAGGAAACTGTGAAATCTTTTGGGAAGTGAATGAACATCTGAGACATGAGACTGACCTTCACTTCACCGCTCAGAGTCTCACACCTCATATGTTAGTTCATCTCCTGCTGCCGTGACGAGTGGATGTACGATTTTTTTTCGCACGTGGCCATGCCTAACCACACAGTTTCACCCACTATCTCGACCCAGAAGATATCATCTTTCTCCTCCCTTGCGAAACACACACAACCACTCTGTTTATGATTATAAATAAACATGCATACAAAAAAAAAAAAAAAAAAATAAAAAAAATATATTTTTTTATCTTTACCTATTTGCTCAGGTTTATTGTACTGTTCTAAATAATTTTACATATTCTTTGCCTTTTACAAGCGTAACAGGAAAGTTTTCCATGTTCATGTTAAGCTTTCGTGGGTGTAAAGGCCTCCCTGCCCTCCCTGCTAATCATCTCATGCGAGGTGTGAATGCAGGTCATCTTGCATTTCAGCCCTCACTGTCCAGCCCGTACACTCAAGGGAAGACGTTTATCTCATTTAAGTCTTAAAACAGTAACACTCGCCTCCCTTTTCGAACAAACTCCACAACCCACACCACAAAAATAAGTCGATACTACCATAAACACCACAAATACTAAAAATGCAAAATAAATTGATACTACAGTAGAACATCGATTATCCATGAGCCAGTCAACCGGAATTGGCGCTGAACCGGACAATTTAAAGAATACCTGTACTGTATTTCCAAAATCGATCAACCGGGGAAAATCCAGGACCTAACTGGCATTTCAAATTCATTGCGCAACCATCCTGCCCGAATGTTTTCATTCCTTCGTCAGCGAGCGCATCACTGCAGTCCCCGGCATTGTTTTGAGGCTTAACAGTGTCGTAATATTTGGTGGAATGTCAGCCCTCCTGGCTGTTCGTGGATAGATGTTGATGAATCATTTCGAAAGATCATCCAATTCATGGAGAGAAATCCAGCGTACACAGCTAATGAACTGCTTTATTTTCGTAGCTATTAATGATGACTTCCAAAATCGCCGTCGTGTATCAATCAAACAGTCAGACATCAGGGACTTTTTCACGAGGGGTAAACATGCAAAAACGCAAACATTTCGGTCGTATCCTCCTGCTCATTTGTGGGGTTCCCAGATAGTGATGCATCAACGTCCACACTTCAAGTACTCCAGCAAAAACAGCTGCTCCACCAGTCTCCCCCAACAAGCCTGTTCGACCCCCAGCCATCCTATCCACTGACGACTCACGTTGATGAGCCTGCATCACCCACAACTCTGTGGTTCTGAGACAATTCACTATCGAGTCAATTCGCCGTCAGACAATTCACCGTCAAAACATGGACGATTCCCCATCATGACAATTCGCACCCTGGATGATTCCCTGTCATTCTATAAGTAGTTATTATTTATTAATCAATACTTTAATAACTATATTCAGAAGGATCCATCAAAGTCTGTGCTCAATAGCGTAGGCTTTGGATATAATTTATTAGTTGCACCTTTAGTCAATAATTGTTTTTTCCTCGCTGTAGTCGCCTGTGAATTATATTCTAGCTGTGACAGCGAGTTTGACTTGACGGCAAATTGTCCTGAAACCATCAGTCCTTTCTGAAGACTTCTTTATAGCTTTTTTTCCCTTTATTGTTGATGACTAATGGCTTTCAAAAATAGTTTCACACTGCATTTTTTTTTTTTTTATGTGCACCGAAACTTATTCCTGGCGAAATATGCGTGATGCTAGACGGCCATCATTCACGTGTTGTGTAGGTCAAAAGCTTGATTGGTAATGAGGACTTTCAAGAGGCTTAGTGGCAATCCTTGGCGATTAGAATTTTTATGGGGAGTATTAGGGGGCAAAACTAATCGGTTAAGTTAGGTTAGAATGCAGTATGGAGTGATGTGTCCAGGTGAGACCGTATGTAAACACGTCTTGAGTATCGTAAGGCAGACATTTATAGTTATCCTTAACTATATTTTTAACGGTAAATATGAGGCTTCTAGAACCTAACCCCCTATTTTATCTGTAAATAAGCTAATAGTGTAGTAAGGTTAATTACAATTTCAGTTAAATAAAATGCACTGAAAGCATTAGGCCTATTTTATGTCCCTGTGACCCATCAAAATCCCTCAAGTTTGAGAATCACTGGTGTAAGAGAACAGGAAATGGGTGTTAATCGATTTTCCAGAAAAATCGACTTTCTGGCATTTTGAATTCCCCGTGGCTAATGGATAATCCATGTTCTACTGTATATGTATATTTTTAAAATTTCTAACCTCACATATTATGTACTGAAAAACACCAAAATACACATATTTAGTTATTTCACACCTTTTCAGCACCATTGACAATGTTTTTGGTAAAAAAAAAAAAAAAAGCTATATTGCATCACTGCAGTACCCACGTGTGACCGGTATCAGCTGCCTAAATTTACGCAGCTTCTGCATTCGATTGCATGCCACAGGATGGGTCTAGGAAACTGAAATTTGCACTGGAAGGTGCATCGGAGCTTCCTCTTCAGTACGGCAACAACAACAACAACAACAAAAAATTGAATTTGAAACGTTGAAAAATGACTGCTGGGTGGGCCTGTGGGGCTTGGAAATCTCCACATGTTAGGACACAGGAGGGTCAGTTGATAGTATGACACTCCATTGAGATCATACTGAAATTTTTAAAATTCTATTCCATGTTTCTGTGGTTAATAATACAGTAATCCCTGTGAAACCCGGATGCCCAAGTCCCAGACACCCCAAGTCCCGGGCATTTTGGTCGGGTCCTTGGACACACACACACACACACACACAGCTGATATCATCCCTACTTTAAATTTGCCACGCGGTGACGAACTGCTGTGTTTTGGCGCGTAGTTCCTCCGATGTTTGCTAGAGCATCCCTGCATCCTTCCCAGTTCCCGCCTACGTACCGTCATGACTGCATGCTTGTCGCCATGGCTGCCCACTTGCTCGCTTTTGTGAATAAACAGTGAATAAACTGCACTACTTCGCCACTAGACCACATGGGAATTTTACAGTGTTGTGCAGTGTTAAGAAATTAGAATTCAGAGTGCAAAGGATTAAGTGCAGAGTGTAACACTAGCGTTTTGCAAATGGCATGGCGCAAGTAAGAACAGAATGTGGTGGTAAACAATTGTAATTCACAGTGCAAAGGATTATGTGCAGCGCAACACCAGATTACTGTACGTGCTTCAAGTGCACCTTCATTGTCAGAGCCATAGAGGCGGGTTAATCTTCGCAACGGTCACGGATGTGTTGTAAGTACCCTGTACACTGCTAAATATTTTCCATACTCACTTTTAATTTCTCATTCTCTGGTTCCTTTAAATTTATTTCATGGTTTCTGCCCCTTATTTATTGGCATTTCTGGTAGGGAGTTATTTAGGTGGCTTTCAAAGTTAGGTTGGGTTGGGGTCTATAAGTACCTGTCCAAGGGCGTTTTTCTCAAGTCCTGGACAAAACCAAGTACCGGACATGCCTTTGACTCTATTATTTTGGATCTTGGAGGGATTACTGTAGTTAAATAACATTTTATCAGAGTTCCGTCCTACCATGGTGGGCGATAATTTGCTTCTTAACACAATATCATTAAGAGTTCCGTCCTACCATGGTGGGCGATAATTTGCTTCTTAACACAATGTCATTAAGAATACTCATAGATAGCACAAGTATGAGGTTAGTGCAAGAAAGTACGTTCATGCATTAAGCTATATCTAGAAAAAAAAAATCGAGATAACTCTAGCAGTGATGGAGACAGGACAGTTTAAAGGTTGCAAAATTTTGATCACATTTTTTTTTCTCTTTTTTTTTTTTTTTAGGGGGGTGGTGGGGGGGGGTAGATAGCTGGTTATATTACTAAGGGCCTCATATGTGGATTTCATTTACTCCCACCTTTCTAGGGTGCAGACCAAAACTAAATAAAATTGTTTGGTAGCTGGAAGAAGAAACTATAAACAGACATCACTGCTTTGAAGAGATTCTCTTACTGAGCTGCAGACCTCATATGTGGCACAATGAAGGTCTGCATGGGCCAAGCTGCAAGCCTTATATGAGGTACCTACATTGGTTATGAAACAGTGACTCAGGAGAGGTAAACTACCGTACAGTCAGCCTGGCAGAGGTTAAGTTGCATCATTATTAAGTTAATGATGATTTAGGACCTGTTTTTCACTTCAGCTTCCTTTTGATTCAATATAAAGTTATTTTGAAGTAAGGAATAACGAGAATAAAAGAAAAAATGAAAGCTCCTCAGTCAAAAACCAAAAGCATCTCACTTTGTTTTCTTTCAATTAGCATTTTGCTTTCACACATCCTAGATTTTAGGTGAGGCTTTACTGTACTTAATTTTTCAGCCATGCCCTTTATGCAGATTTTTCTTATAGTTACACACTAGAAAGCTTCTGTTTCTTTTTACTGTACACCATAAATAAGATAATATGGTCCTATACAGTAGTTTGTCCATCTTTTATTTGGCAGAGATTCTCATCCTCTTGCAGTGGCAGAATAAGACAATACTACTGCCTAACATTCATTTCAGAATCCTTTTTACTGACAGCATTTTTTTTTTTTTTTTTTTTTTTTTTTACATCTGACCCTGGGGAAAGGCTTCAGGGCCTATCCCTAATCCCCAGTAGTCCTCCTTGGGGCCCAGTAGTCCTTCTACATCTCCACACGTCACCACTTCAGTGTTAACACCCATCATCCATATTGAATACATACTAGGACTGTCTCATACAGGACTGGTGTACTGGTATTAGTGGGGGTACTTTTATGAGTATTAAGAATATATGGAGTGGATGGGAAGTTGTTGAAGGCAGTGAAGAGTATGTATGAGGGTGCTAAGGCTGCAGTGCATGTGGATGGCAAACTGAGTGAATCTTTCCATTTGAAGGTTGGATTGAAACAAGGATGTGTCATGTCTCCATGGTTGTTCAATCTGTATATGGATGGGGTTATAAAAGAGATACAAGGTCGGGCAGTGGATGTTGGAGCGGCCCTAGTGAGAGAGGGCAGTGTTTGGAAACTCCCTGTACTGTTGTTTGCAGATGATACTGTGTTGTTGAGTGAAGACAAAGGGGAGCTGCAAGGCTTGGTAGATGAGTTTGGGAGAGTGTGTAAGAAACGGAATCTAAAGGTGAATGTGGGGAAGAGTAAAGTGATGGTCTTCGAGAGAAGTGAAGCCAGTGAGTGTACAGTGAGATTGGATGGGAAGGAAATGGAGAATGTGAGTGAATTTAAGTACTTGGGCAGTGTGATGAGTAAGGATGGTAGTCTGGAGGGTGAAGTGCTCGAAAGGGTACAGCAGGGAAGGAAGGTTGCTGGTTCGTTGAAAGCAGTGATAAGAAACAGGGAGGTGAGCATGGAAGTGAAAAAGTTGTTACATGACAGTATTGTGATACCAACTCTGACATATGGAAGTGAAGCTTGGACCCTGTTGGAAGGACAGAAGTCAAGAGTGAGAGCAGTGGAAATGAGTTATTTGAGAGGAGCATGTGGAGTCACATGGAGAGACAGACTAACAAATGAGGAAGTGAAGGAGCGTTGTGGTGTGGTTGAGGACGTGATGGGAAGCGTTAGGAGAAACACGTTAAGGTGGTTTGGGCATGTGGAGAGGGTGGAGAGTGAAAGATTGACGAGGAGAGTGTATGTGAGTGAGGTGGAGGGGGCGAGAGGGAGGGGGAGGCCGAGGATGAGATGGAGGGATGGAGTGGAGAGGTATATGAGAGAGGGGTGTGTGAGTTGGGAGTGTGGTAGTGAAATGGCAGGGGACAGAGTGACATGGAGGCGATTTGTTTGTGGCCACCCCGTTCGGGATTGAGGCGTCTGGCAATAGATAGATAGACTTTTATGACATGTTGGTGGGTCATCTGGTAGATCAGAAAAGTCTGCTTTTTATGAAATTCAAATCCTTAAACTGTTCCCTGCCCCAGCTGGGATTCGAACGTGGGGCCATTAGGACTGCTGGCCGCCTCTCTACCGCCTTCCCCAAATCTCTTATTACAGCATAACATTGAAGATGAAGAGATAATCATTTTTGACCAAGTTAAAGTGGACAAAGTACTGTATGGTTCATACTGTTTGTTTATCATCTTCATCCATACTCATCTTCCACAGCTGCATGGTAGTAAAGTGATTCAGAGCACAGCCATTTTTAAGGACACAGATCAGAGGAGAAAGGAAGTTCCAGGTAGAAGAGGTTCAATTTTTGGTGAACTTTTGTTCCTGACTGTACAGGGCTACATGTTTATTCATTTATCATACATTGCCCCATCAGGAGTGTAGGAACCTGGGATTAGGCTATTCATTCCAGCCATTCAAGGCAGAAGAGGTTCAGTTTTTGGTGAACTTTTGTTCCTGACTGTACAGGGCTACATTGTTATTCATTTATCATACATTGCCCCATCAGGAGTGTAGGAACCTGGGATTAGGCTATTCATTCGAGCCATTCAAGGCAAGAGTGACCAGTCATCTGCTTTTGAGCAGAATTATGTGAACAAAACCCCTAGAACCATCATATGTAAACCCCTCGTTGGCTTCATCTGGTTGGAGTGCTCAACCCACTAGTTCATTAAGTATCCTTTTGTTGGATATACTGTATAGTTGTCACCCAACATAGTAAATGAACTGCTGGGTTCCAAGAAGACATTTTGCTTGCCACTCATTTTAGAGATGCATGAAGTTAGTACTACATTGAGTGAGTGGATGGTGGCCTACATGCAATAGAAGCATTTGATGCCAAATCCCTTTGCCAGTACAAGGAGAGAGTGTGTATTGAGAAGATACAACAGTTTTGGCTTGACTAGGATCATTTTCCATTGATCCATTTTTGTTATATGGGTATTATTAATCTGTTTGAAAATAGCTTAGTGCACTGTGAAATCAAGACTGAAAGAGGGAGTAGTTTCCTGTTCCCCTATTCCTGCCACTTTTAGGCACTGTTTAAGATACACAGGAATGCAGTGGGGTGTACTGTAACTCTTTCTCTTCTTTTACCACTTGAATATGATGTCTTTTTTCTTTTTTTTAAGTTGCAGCTTCAAAACAATTTTGATGACTTAGAGAAGCCATTTGTGGAGATGACATTAGAAACAGTGTCCATTACAATCCCTTCACAGCCTGATTTCTCTCCCAAAGCTGAATAAAATTACCTGGATGTAGCAAAAAAATGAAAATAAAAATCACCAGATTGAAGGGCTTAACAGTGAAAACTGTCATTATCTTTGGGACTTTTGAAAACAATAACTAACACAATCAAGTAAATATAATACTAGCGAGTTTATTTACTTAGTGTACAGTGTTCCCAGATTTTAATTATTATCCTCCAGTCTGTGGTATGTATTCTGTATATTAATTTACACAGTGGTCATTAGTAAAAATGAAGTGTTACTGTGTGCAATGGAAACTCCCATAAAGAAGAACAGTATTTTTTTTTTGTTATAGTTAGAACTTTAGTGTTTATGCTGTCCTGTATTATGTAAGCATGATTCAAAATTAAAGTAAATGGTCTTTATCATGCTGTCTAACTTTACTTTTTTTTTTTTTTAATCTGGTCAATTAAAAAAAAGGCTTCATGCCCAGCCAGATTAGGGCTACAGATTTTTTGGATCGTGAACTTGGTAAATAGTAAATAAAGATGTATGCTGTAGTTATCGTATATTTCAGTTCTGTTGGTAATTTGAGTGTTCATATTATAATAAAAAGTTGTAATATAAGTTTAAATTTCAATACCTAATATTTTGAAGAAATACGGTACAGTACATGGTTTATTAGTCTTTAGAATAAAAGAAAGAGGACAGTAATAGTAAGCTGCAGTCTAATTTTATTTTTGGAGAAATGCAGTACCTGAATTATTGTATTATCAGGTATTTTGTATGGGTCAGTCTTGTTCACCTAAGGTTTCCTTTCCAAGCTGCCTGGTCTCCCACAGCATACTGATGAATATCTGAATCCTTACAGTAATGACTCTTCCCATGTTTTCTTTGGTCTTATTGTTGGGCCTCTCCTTTCATTTTCAGTGATCTTATTAATAAAGGATCTTCCTGATACTTCTGATAAATAAGTTCTATCAGGAGTCTTCTTTGTCATATTTTCCACAGTCATATTCACTCTGGTTATGGTGGTGAAGTGTTTGGTAACCATATGAGTGAAAACAGGGGTATGAATAAGTAATCTTACTCAACTTAATGTCAAGAAAATTTATGAATATGGCTGTATATCTGTATAGTATTTGATTCTTTTATTCTTACACTCCCCACATGTTTCAGTCATTTCATCTCACCTGTATAGATCACCTTACAAAAACTCAAGGCCAAAGCCTCTTTTTAATTCTGCATTCGTTGTTTTGGCCCCAACTGTGGCATGACTTGTCCACCTTACTGCTCTTATTTCAGTAGGCTCAAATATGTAGTCATTATAATGTTCATGTTTCTCTGCCATATGATATTACACTTCTTACCCTTATCAAATGGAAGGAGCCCATTTGGTGTCAATAGCATTAACTTCTCGTAAGTTTCGCCTGACCACTTCTGGCAGTCTAAAATGAGCTTGCATCTGCATCATCCATAGTACTAATCACACCCCTAGCAGAAGTCTTATTCAACCTTTGCTGGACCACACACTCCATTGAATATAGCTCACTTTTAAATAACTACATCCTACCGTTGTTGTTGAGATTTTCCTCCCTTGGGAGGATCGGGCTCAGGGTGGAGAGCCCGTCAGAGTGGTGCAGCAATCAAGGGGGCTACATCCTACCAGTTCATCTCATATATATATGCATCCTCCACAAACAGAGCAGAAAATTGAGTTGCCACCATCCTCCTTCTGCATATAGCACAAGGCCACTGACCACTTTCTCCACCAACCTTCTTACGTCCACCCACATTCTCAGCATTCGTTCTCATTATAGATTATTTACTCATACACTTCCCTACTTTCTAAATTTCTCCATAGCATCATGCAGTGTAATAACAGTACTAGAGGAGATAAGGAGATAGAATATTAGAGATGAACAGAGTGGTATATATGGCCCATATTATTCATTCCTCTCCACTGGGGGAGGTGGTGGCTCAATCGGTAGAGAGGTGACCTGCAGTCCTAACGGACCCAGGTTCAAATCCCCACTGGGGCAGGGAACAGTTTAAGGATTTGAATTTCATTAAATCAGGCTTTACTGATCTACCAGAAGACCCGCTGCTATGTTGTAAAAACACCCCCGCTAATACCAATATACCAGTCATGAGACAGCCCTAGCATGTATTCAATATAGACAGTGGGTGTTAGTGTCAAGGTTGTGACATGTAGAGGTATATGGTATGTAGGAGGACTGCTGGGCCTTGATAGCAGCTTGTGAAGCCTATACCCAAACCATTCTTTTCTGATGTGGTATGATGAATATCATCATAAAATACCTTAACTGCCAGTCAACCTACAGTGCCCAGATTCGCTGGGTACATACATATACTGTATGTTGTATGCTGATGATATAGTGTTGACTGCAGAGAATGAAAGGGAGGCTGAGGAAAGGTTTAGGAAGTGGAAAGATGTTGTTGAGCGTAAGAGGTTAAGAGTAAATGCAGATAAAACTAGAGGGGAACTCAGTGGAGCGTATCTCTCCAACAAGGGCAACATAATTTCCAAACCACTCTTCATAGTGCCACCATGTGTGACTGTGCAGACCAATCCCGGATCCACAAACTTTGCCACACAGTGGGCATGTCAAGTTCGGATATGCTGGGAGAGCTGTTTTGGTCTTGGCTCCGTTGTCTATACTCTTCTCTGGCCATGTTCTGAGCATCATCGAGATGATTGGTTCTTTGGCTGCAGGGCGCTCTCCATTGTTTTCTGTCTGAGGCATTGGTTTCAAGATCTTATGGTATGATGTTATATTTCTTCAGAGTTTTCCTTATATGATATGTATATCACTTCTTCTGTCCCCCTGGGTTGTGGTGTGCTGCAGGGAGTTGGCCATACAGAATCTGGCAGGGAAGGTGGTGCTCAGGCATGCAGAACACGTGTCCAATCCATCTCAGCTGCTTAGTCAGCATGGTTTCTTTGCTGATTGACCTCGCCTGCTGGAGAATTTTTGAGTGTAGGACTTTATCCTTCCATGCGAGTCCTAGGATGCATTGTATGCACTGGATGTGAAATGAATCGAGCTGTTTGATTTGATGCTGGCAGGTAGTCTAGGATTCAGCACCGTATACTGTACTCATAAGAGGGTGGATAGGTATACAGCTATATTATAATGATACCTTTGTCTCAATTCTCAGGTTGGTGTTTTCAAAGACCCTGGATCTGAGACGTCCAAAAGAGGCTGAGACGTGGTTGGTTCATGCAAGGACTACTGGATCAGTGTTTTGTTTGTCTTTGGGTACACTCCCATCTATCTATCTAGGCTATAGCCAGCCACCATAATCCCGTAAGAGGTGGCTGTGGCCGTTTTTTTTTGTTTTTGTTTTTGAGTTAGTGGTTTTACAGGAAGGGACACTAACCTTCCGCCAACTCACTTGTTGACACACACGGAACACGTATGGTTTGGTTATATGGTTACCACCCAGCACTGTAAATAGTTTCCTGGCTTACAGGAAACCATTAGGCTTGTCACTTAATGTAAAGCCACCTGAAAAGGAAAGAAGAGTAATTAAAAGTGACAGGGAAGATGGGAGAAATAGGAAGAGAGGAGGGCAGACACGGAAAAAGAATGATAAAGGTGAAGCAAGAAGTAGGCAGCATTACATCAGGTGAGTGGATGATGATTGCCACCAACTACATCTAGTGAGTGAATGATGGTTGCCACCACCTACCATTGCTCAGTTCCAAGGTAGGTAAAATTCTCCACCTATTATACACTTTTACCGTTTATCTGAAATGCAAGAGGCTCTGCTGGGTTGCCTTCCTGAGATATTATTTGTTTTATTGAAATTTATTCGGAGCCCCACTGCATAGTATACGTTGGAAATGATGGTGAGACTTTGTTGTAGGGCTTCAGTCTTTGTGCTTGAAACGTCCAAGATTTTTTAAGTTACCGTCTAGAGCTAGACGACTGGATTATTATTCTATCATCAGGGTTCATTTGTTAGTGACTTAGAAGAGTGACTGCAGAGTGACAGAAGTTGAAAATGACTGTCAGGACACATCCTTACTTCTCTCCCATGTCCACGTTGAAGGGTTCGGATTTGTTCCCAACTATGGACACACGAGCATTCATGTTGTAATGTAGGCTCTTGAGGATGGTAAGATATTTGTTTGGAACTCGAAATATTGAAAGAGCATTCCATAAAAGTTCTCTGTTGACAGTGTCAAATGCTTTTACAAGATCGATGAATGTCATTTCCCTTGTTTCTCTCGGGCAAGGCCGTGCACACAGGGGGGGGGGGGGGGTTAACCTCCCCATTTGGAAAGAATATATTCCCATCTGGTGTACTTTGCTGTACTAAATATCTAGCTTAGAAAAGAGTCTAGGACTCAAAGGGTTAACTCCATTAGCCTGAGCATGGACTTGACTCCATTAGCCTGAGTATGGACTTGACTCCATTTGC
>JAGKTI010018620.1:373-17569 GCA_018397915.1 Birgus latro | reverse complement strand
GTCCCCTGGGGCCCCTGTTGCCCCAGGAGTTGCTCCAAACACCAGGGCACGACCTACCCGTGGGCGAGGTCTCCTGATGTCGCTCCCAGGCCCGACGTCAGGCCCGTCTCCTGGCCCTCTTCGGGCCGAGCCCTTAGCCCCACGGCCATGTGTGAGGCCCTGCCCAGGAACGCGCCATCGACCCCTTTTTCCCCCGGACGGAGGAATCAACCTGGGCCCACCAGTGGTAACCAAGTGAGTGGACTATATGTATATGTGTGTGTACTCTTAGACCCAGATATTGTGTGCATCGAGGGATATCTCATGAGTGATCCCCTACAGTGTATTCTCAAATTTAAGTGACCAGGAACCCAGAATATAAGATTGGACGTGCCCGATAGACAGAACGTGGCCTGACCTATATCTCAGAGGTAGAGTCCGGCCGTCTTGGACAGTCTTTGTGATCATCAGGAAATACCCATTGTGTTGCTGTGCCCTTCCTTTGTGTTTACGCTCTCCCTCCCCTGTGTTCAGTTAAATATTCACCCAGCCCTGTGTCCCGACACATTTAGTCAGGATATACTAAAATATCGCAGTTCCCTTTGCTAGTGATCTCTACGGGCAACCCTACCTGAGATAGACTTCCGGCCACCAGGTACCTGAAATACAGGTGTAACGTAACTTATATATAGTGCCGTCCAGTGCTATACGGGTTTTAGAGATTATAGTAAAATCATTCCTGTGTCCTGAAATGTAAATATGTTGTATGTGCCATGAGTGTCGGGTTAATAGTACCATACCTCAACCAGAAGGTATAGTGACAGACAGCATTTGTATACAGTGTTAATTTACCCCCGGCCAACCCATTGTAATGTTTTGTGATGTATTGTTGGTCTTTGTGAAATGTCTGGAATACATGTGTAATATTTACTGCCTTGTTTTTGTGTCCAGTCCTACTCTTTGGAGTTACCTCCCGGTCTAGAAACCCGCTTTAGCCTGCGTATTTGAGGGCGAGAAACCAACCCACAAATACGTAGCATAACAAAAATGGTCATAAATATTTTGGTGGCCAAAGATTTGTTTCAGTGTTATGGAAAATCACACACACTTAACTGAAATCAACAGGTGGAAAGTTTTCTTCTTCTCTACCGATTGCGGTTCGACCTCCATCGCTCGGGGTTTGTTTACAAAATGGAAAGTCAATATCAGTCAAAATACCTCGGTAGGAACATTGACTAATCTTGCCTAGTCATGCTCAAGATTCAATATCGTTTTGACTCTTAGTGCTCGCGAAAACGGGTATCAGCACGAAAGTCAATATACGATATCAATATTGGTAAAAATATCTTGACTTTTAATGTCGCCAAAACGCGACTATAGATAGACAGAACATTTTCCTCACTCCCTTCACGCATGCGCACCACGAGACAGTCCCAAATTTTTTTTTTTTTTTTACGAGGGATTTATTTTCAAAACAAATGCACGAGGACCATTATCACAGGTGTTCGAGGGCAATGGCGGGCCAAGGCTATTTTAACTGGACCCTTTCACGAGAAGGCGGATGAACTAACGAGTCCCCGTAAGGTGACCGTAAGGGCGCCGCTGTTACGGTCCCTGAACGATGGTCAGTGATTTGCTATGCACTAATATTTCTCTCACCGTCGTACTGTGACCGTAAGGCCAAGGGCGGGGAGGAACTCGCTGTGTTTGGGGGAATTTTCCCCCGCTCAGCCGATGATCTGCCTAGAAGCTTCAGCCAATCATCGTGTTTGGTGGCTGACTCCCAGCTGACGAGAACTCAAAAGCAAAACAGGGGACAGGCTTGAAAGAAATTTATGAAATGATTATCAGTTTGGGAAGTACAGTGAGCAGAAAACATTACCCACATTATTGCTAGCATAACTACTGCTGCATGTTGTGCAGCAGTACTGTATCTATCTATCTGTCTATTGCCAGACGCCTTAATCCCGTGAGGGATTACCTTCAGTACACTGTACAGACTGAATTACTCGTAAAGTTAACATTACAGCTGTAAAGCACTACTACGGCATTAATATGCGTTGTACAAAACTAAACTGACACTGCTGTACATGATATGTCGAACAAAGCATCCTCGATAAAGCACCCTGGGATAAAAGCTCCAGCAAAGACAATAAATTTGTGTATTTATGTTTTATTTGTTTAGTAGTAACCTATCCTGACCTAACAACATAACGTAACCTGACCTAAGGTAACTGAACAACCTAAGCTAAGCCAACCAACTTTACCTAACCTAACCTAAACTTAACTGAACAACTTGACCATGCCTAACAACCTAACCTTACCTAAATAACAGCCTAACAAAACTTAGCTGAACAAACATAACAGCCATATCAAACAAGCTAACCTAAGCCAAAAAATAATAATAATAATCTTAATGTGACCTGACAAGCTAAATTTATTTAACCTTGACCTTGGTCAGAGTTTCATATACTGTTCTTGGTCATTCCTCACTTTTGCCAGAAAATACTGGATAATTCCTAACTCCCAAGAAGAGATTGCATCCCTCCTCGCAAGTTTGGAATAAATATATACTCAAGAGTTAATCTTAAAATTTTTTATGGCATGGAATTTAGTGGTTTAAGGAAAATTGTTTGGTATGTTATGGGAATACTGCTAAGATTTTGTACTTTTATGTGGGCATAACAATTGTGTGAGAATCCAGATTTTGTCCTTACTCTTAGAAAGCATAAGTCAAAAGCCAAAAACCATCAAATCTAACCAACACAACAGGCTTTTAGGACCATTTTGGCTTTTTTTAATTACTTCCCCCTTTGAAATGTCAAAATTCCCCCTGCCCTCTTCACCAAACTTAAAATATCATATGCTAATTCAACTTAACCCTAAACTTAAATTAGCCTAAAATTCCCCCTGCCCTCTTCACCCAACTTAAAATATCATATGCTAACTCAACATAACCCTAAACTTAAATTAGCCTAACCTAATAAATTAAGCTAACTGCAACCTACCCCATTTCAATAATAAACTATACTAACTTAAATAACCTAAGTTTAAAATAATCCAGTCTAAGCTAAAAGTAGCATAACCTAATTCTTAAAGTAACTTAATCTAACCCAAAACTCACCCTACATTAAATTAGCCTAACCTAAGTTTAAAAAAGCCAACCTTACCATTACTCAGTCCAAAAATAAACAAACCTTACCTAAAAAAAAAAAAGACTAATCTAACCAACATTTAAACTATCCCTTGTTTATTTACTGCCACCCTCTGACGGGCTCTCCACCCCGAGCCCGTGCCACACCAGTGTGGCGAATCTTTATAAAAAAAATAAAAAAAATCCACTCGCCAGGTAAGGGGTGGAGTTTACAACTCCGTGGTATCGGCCACAGTCATACCGGGTACGGGGCAGAACCGGCCACAGTCTGTTCCCCAGTTGCATCCCTGCTGCAGGGCCGCGACACGGACGTGTGTCGGCCTGGCAGGACAGGCCATAAGTCATCCAACTCCTGTAGTCGTTCCCCCCAGAGTGGCGCCGCAGTATTGGCCACAAGCCGTACGGGGTACGAGGCAGGATTGGCCACAAGCCGTACGGGGTACGAGGCAGGATTGGCCACAAGCCGTACGGGGTACGAGGCAGGATTGGCCACAAGCGTACGGGGTACGAGGCAGGATTGGCCACAGTCCGTCCCTCTGCTACTAGTCCTCTCAGCTCCACGGTACGGGCCATTAGCCACACCAGAGCTACAACCTCCTGCGCCACTATGACGTCAGCCACTAGTCACGGCAGGCCAGAGGTAGGGCAGGCCATTAGCCGCACTGAAGCTGTTGTCCCCTGTGCCACCACAACGTCGGCCATTAGTCACGTCAGGCCAGAGGTAGGGCAGGCCACTAGCCGCATTGAAGGTGATGTCCCCTGTGCTACCACGACGTTGGCCACTAGTCACGTCAGGTTGGATGTAAAGCAGGCAACAGTCCTCTTTTCTAATACAGGAGGACCTGCAGCCACAGAGGACCCCTCCCCCGAGCCGTGGCTAGGCCTCACCCGAGGCCTTGGTTCCCTACAACTCTACCAAGGTGAACAGCGGCTGAAGCAGAGTCTTCGCAGACCCCGCAGCCGGAGTCGGGCCCTGTCTGCTACACCCACAGCCTGAGGTTCCCGTGTGATGACCCTGTCGGTGAAGCCGCCCTCTAGCCGTTGCCGCAGTCCAGCCGCCCCGGGTTCCAGTGCCCCGGGTCCTCAGTTGCCCCAGGAGTTGCCCCGAACACCAGGGCGCGACTTACATGTGGGCGAGGCCTCCCTGAGTCTCTCCCAGACTCGACGACAGGCCCTTCTCCTGGCTTTCTTCGGGCTGAGCCCCTAGTCCCACGACTACGTGTGGGGCCCTGTCCAGGGGCGCGCTACTCTGCCATTCCTCTGGATGGAGAAATCAACCTAGGGCCCACCAGTGGTAATGAAGTGAATGGACTTTACATATGTGTGTGCTCTTTCGACCCAGATATTTGTGTGCATTAACTTATACCATACGAGTGATCCCCTACAGTGTATTCTCGAGTTAAGTGACCAGGAACCCAGAGTATAAGATTGGACGAGCCTAATAGCTAACCGTGGCTGGACTTATATCCCGAGCAGAGTCCCGTCCCCCCCCCCCAGTGAACGAAATGCCTTCGTGACCAACCGAATAATAATATTGTGTCGGTTGTGCCAATCCCTTGTTATTTAAACTCTCCCTCCCCAACCCACAGGCACGCGAGTGAAACACCTCAGTGACCAACAGAAGGAATATATATTATTTCCATCGTGCCTTCCCCTCATGCATTAAATCTCCACCCACCCCAGTGTCCGGGCACGTTAGTCAGGGTATGCCAGAATATTGCAGTCCCCACCATCAGTGATCACTAGCACTGGCAGACTCTACCTGAGATAGACTTCCGGCCGACAGGTGTCTGTGACACAGGTGTTAGCGTAACTTATATACAGTGCCGTCCAGTGTTATACGGGTTTGGGAAATGTAGTAGATTCATTCCTGTGTCTTAAATTGCAAGTGTATTTTATGTGCCATAAGTGTTGGGTAAATAGTACCATACTTCTACCAGTCGATATAGTGACAGACTCCCCGTCAAGTAAAACCTTGTGTTAAGTGTTAACCCATCCCCGACCAACCCAGTTTGTAATATACTTGTTGATGTACTATTGTCTTTGGGAAGATATCTGGAATACATGTGTGTAATACTTACTGCCTTGTTTTTGTGTCCAGTCCTACTCTTTAGAGTTACCGACCCGGTCTAGAATAGGGACCCGCTGTAGCCTGCGTATTTGAGGGCGAGCAACCGACCCACAAATACGTAGCATAACAGTAATACACGTGTAAGATTGTTCACCAGAGTTTTTATGCCCTGTCCCTACT
Source organism: Birgus latro (assembly GCA_018397915.1). Lineage (NCBI taxonomy): Eukaryota > Metazoa > Arthropoda > Malacostraca > Decapoda > Coenobitidae > Birgus > Birgus latro. The sequence goes on along the minus strand of JAGKTI010018620.1, from coordinate 12,185 downwards.
GTTGCTAGAATACCAAACCCAGTCTAGAAAGAGGACCCCGCACTAGGCGTCGTGTCTAAGGGACAAGTAGTTGGACCTTAAACCCGTCGCATAACACTATTCCAGCTAATGCCATACAATTTTAGCTGGTTCAGCTGATGAAGTCAACGGAGACTGTTAGTAAGGGATGAAATAAAGACGCTACATCCATCCGTACACTCTTTATCCAGTCTACTTGACGGCAACACTCCACTAGAGTGGATGTGAAATACAGGAGTTAGGGGTTGGAGCCACAGACAACACGACGGCCGGAGCAGACGACACCAGCACCCCCAACCCCCCCAGTACCACCGGGGGACCACCGCTGACACAGAGCGGCTGGGAACAGGAACGGCGTACCTGTGTCACTTCCCGGCGCCCCTCTCGCGCCCAGGTGATGACCCAGAAAGGTAGCAGTCGCCGGCACCTAGCCTCTGGCCGGAGCTCCACTCAACATTTGGGTGGCTGGAGAGTAACTCCAGCCACTGCACTGGTATATATTTGTCCGGGGGATGGGCTCTGCCCCCCCCCCCCCACGCCAGCGTTCTCTGTCGCCATGCAGAGGACGCCCCCTTGTTTACTTACTGCCACCCTCTGACGGGCTCTCTACCCCAAGCCCGTGCCACACCAGTGTGGCGAATCTTAAAAAAAAAATAAAAAAAAATCCACTCAACAGGTAAGGGTGGAGTTTACAACTCCACGCAACGCCGCGGTATCGGCCATAGTCATACCGGGTACGGGGCAGAACCGGCCACAGTCCGTTCCCCGGTTGCATCCCTGCCACAGGGCCGCGACACGGACGCATGTAGGCCGGGCAGGACTGGCCATAAGTCGTCCGTCTCCTGTAGGCATTTCCCCCAGAGTGGCGCCGCAGTACAGGCCATAAGCCGTACTGGCCACAGTCCGTTCCTCTGCTGCTAGTGTTCCCAGCTCACCGGTATGGGCCATTAGCCGCACCAGAGCTCCCACCTCCTGTGCCCTTCCGACGTCGGCCATAAGTCACGTCGGGCCACAGGTAGGGCAGGCCATTAGACGCATGGAAGCTGTTGTCCCCTGTGCAACCCAGACGTCGGCCATAAGTCACGCCAGGCCAGAGGTAGAGCAGGCCATCAGCTGCACTGAAGCTGTCATCCCCTGTGCAACCCAGACGTCGGCCATAAGTCACGTCAGGCCAGAGGCAGAGCAGGCCACTAGCTGCCCTGAAGCTGATGCTCCCTGTGCTACCACGACGTTGGCCATAAGTCACGTCGAGCCAGGTGTAAAGCAGGCCACTGTCCGCTTCCCTCCTACAGGAGGACCCTTCACCCGAGACGTGGCAAGGCCTCGCACAAGGCCTTGGTTCCCTATAACTCCACCAGGGTGAACAGTGGCCGAAGCAGAGTCCTCGCAGACCCCGCAGCCAACGACGGGCCCTGTCCACTACTCCCCCGGCCCGAGGTTCCCGTGAGGCGACCCTGTCGGCGACACCGCCCTCTAGCAGTTGCCGCAGTCCAGCCGCCCCGGGTTCCAGTGTCCTGGGTCCCCAGTTGCCCCGAACACCAGGGCACGACTTACCTGTGGGCGAGGCCTCCCTGAGTCTCTCCCAGACCCGACGACAGGCCCATCTTCTGGCTCTCTTCGGGCCGAGCCCCTAGCCCCACGACTACGTGTGGGGCCCTGTCCAGGGGCGCGCCACTCTGCCCTTTCCTCCCTACAGGAGGAATCAACCTAGGGCCCACCAGTGGTAACAAAGTGATGGACTTTACATATGTGTGTGCTCTTTCGACCCAGATATTTGTGCGCATCAACGAATACATCACGAGTGATCCCCTACAGTGTATTCTCGAGTCTAAGTGGCCTTGGACGAGCCTAATAGAGAACGTGGCCTGACCTATGTCTCGGGTAGAGTCCCATGTCTCAGACAGTCTTCGTGATCAACAGAATATTCCTATGGTGTCAGTTGTGCCACTCCCTTGCTATTTACACTCTCCCTCCCCTGTATGCATTAAATCTCCACTCACCCCCGTGTCCAGACACGTTAGTCGGGATATACCAAAATATCGCAGTCCCCCTGCCAGTGATCACTACGGGCAACACTACCTGAGATAGACTTCCGGCCACCAGGTACCTGTGGCACAGGTGTTAACGTAACTCATATACAGTGCCGTCCAGTGCTATACGGGTTTAGGGAATTATGGTAAATTCATTCCTGTGTCCTAAATTATAAGTATATTGTATGTGCCATAAATGTTGGGTAAATAGTACCATACTTCTACCAGTCGGTATAGTGGCAGATTCAATTTGTGTAAAGAGTTAACCTATCCCCGACCACTCCGTTGTAATATATTTGTGATGTACTATTGTTCTTATACTTACTGCCTTGTTTTTGTGTCCAGTCCTACTCTTTGGAGTTACCTCCCGGTCTAGAATAGGGACCCGCTGTAGCCTGGGTATTTGAGGGCGAGAAACCGACCCACAAATACGTAGCATAACAGGATGGTTAACCCTCATCTAGCACAAGAATACGGTAAAAAAACAAAAAAAAAAGTGGATGGTACGAGTATATTCCCGTTATCGTAAACCCACATTTGTACCTTTCTCACGAACTTCAGCGAAAGGGGCAAGGTAAGAAACTAGCTTAAATAATGTAAAGTTTTTTGTTGTTGTTTTTTTATGCAAGTAATTTCGGCACACTTGCCGTCTGGCTGGCGCCAAGAGGTTATGGAGTTCACGAACACCTAGCGAAACCATGCCAGAAGCTGCTAAAATGTAGCATAATATAGCGTGCATCAATTCCATATTTGGTTAGATTTTGTGCAATAACCTTTACGTACTTATAAATGAATCCGTGTTCCTTCACTCAGACCGTTGGTTATTGATTTTGAGTAACTAGTGGATATATCGGAGATGCTAAAAGTAGCGAAGTATGGCATGCTTCAGTTCCTTGTGTGGTTAAATACCTGTGTAATAACTTTTATGTAAATGATAAAATAATGAATTTGTATTTAAGCCAAACTGCTAGTTACTGATTTTCAAGTGTAACCTAAGTTAGGTCGAGGGCAATTTCAAATGAACTGGAGTTCTGCAGAGTGTGATTAGTGCTCTGTGATGCTGACTTCATTAATGAAAGTATAAAACTAAGTAGAGTGTTCAGCAATACATGTGAAAAGTCTTATATAAGAACATCATTCTAATAAAAGTTTGTCGTTAGCATGGACGTAGTGCGTTTAACGGTTCAGCCACTGAGCAGTGGGTCCAGCATATTAACGAGTATTTGAAGTATAGAGTTGAGCAGACTAGAGTATTATTACCGTATTAATGTAATATAACATAAGCGGTGGAATATAGCAGTAGTATACTGTATGTTCTATGGATGGTAATGACAGTTTTAACAAATAGCGGTGTCGTGGAAATGTAGCAATTTAACAGATTAATGGTACACATAGCATTACGGTATTGAAGCAATATTTTTGAGGCTATAATCGCTCAGGCAAATATTAAGTAGTTGAAATGGGAGGTAGAGATAAGGATACATGGGCATGATATTGAAAATAAAGTGCCATTATTTCGGAATGAAGGACTGTAGCGGAAAAACGATTTGGGAATGCTGAGGATACAACATAGCTAACAACATTGTCCATATACCTAAAACGATGTACTGAGTGAATATATTGTGAATTTATGATATGACAATACGGTAAAGATAGACAGTATGTACAATGAATGAAGGTAGCAGTTCAACAATATAGCGGATTCAGCTGGACTTGCTAATCTCCACACAATAACACGTCAGTTGTTGATTCGCCAAGGCCGGGGGGGTCCGTGGTCGCCCTTAGTACACTATTTACACACACCACACACTCCCTCATGCCCCTATATCTACACCTACACCATGAGACCAAGCAGCAGCATTTGTTATACTCCCTGGAAGCTTAATTGGTCCGGCAGAGTGACGTAGAGAAGCACAAACTAGCCATGAATATCGCAGCCAGAGGGACGACTTCTGCAGGGGGGATGGTGGTCAAGCTACTGTATTTAGCCCTCCTCCTCTTCCATCAGCACGGGTAAGTTGATAATACATTCTGACATGCACTGGTAATGTAGCAGCACAGCCCTATCGCGCCTGATGTTGCTAGGTCTGGCTGGGAAACGTTTCAGAATGTTTGGACGGGGAAACTGAAATAATATTCGTTGAACATGATATGGCAGAAATCGTGTGGGAGAGAACTTTAAAATTTTCTCCCGCGTTTTTTGTAAGTCGGCAATGAAACTCCAGTTGTTCCTGATGTGGTTCTTAATGGAATTTTATTTTTCATAATGAATATGTTACTTAATTTGTATATTGGCAGATGGCAGTAGGGCAGTTGTTAACGAATTAGGCCAAATAACCGATTGTATTATACATTTTTTTTGGGGGGGGGAGAGGGATTAAGTTAGAAATGAATGTATTGTCGTACCAACAATATATATTAGGTATACAGTATGTACATACATACATACATATACTGGTATGTACATTTATGTATTTGATAGTATTTTGTATACTACCTTTACTTGAGTCTACATGATGCATATAACATACAGATTTTGGGTAAACATTTATTTGAGGCAGTAGAATCACCTTGCCATTTCCATTAATGTTCCTCCAGTTTGTTTTCTGTGTTTTTCTGACTATTTTCAGGGTGGTAATATACCTTTTTCCTGCTGAAAAATTTCCCACTGTTTTTATCATCACATTCCTTAAACCGTACCTACGATTGTTTGTTTACGGCACAGTGGAAGAAATCTTACTCACTGTACTGAAAGATAGATTTCGTTTCTCAGCTTTCCAACCGAATGCCAGGTTATGGTTAGGTTTGACCAATTATTAGCTACCATACAGTTAAGCTAGGTAGTTAAACACATAGGTTAGGACAGTTCTTCCACCATTACAGTTGATCAGGAGTTGACAATGAGGAACATAGCTAAAAACAAAGGAGGAATCAAATTTCATGTGAAACATTTATTTATCACCCCAGAAATGTTAAGAAAAATATAGCTAATAGGTTATCATGAAGAAGAAGGACTGATTTGGTATGGTGCTTCTGCTGCCTCAAATAAACTGTATATTTACTCAGGTTTTATGATGAGAATAACCTGTAATCTGGTGTGTATGGATTTTTTTTTTTAATTAAATTTTTTCCTTTCTGCTCCACGTTAAAAAAGAAAAAATCCGTTCATAGAGGCAGTTTTGGTAAAATTTCGGAATTACACTCAACAAATGGACACAAATTAATGCTGTATACCCATTACTGAAGTTAAGCATTTTTAAGCACATTCTCTTCTGTAAGCATCCACGACAAATGCTCTCTTATGAACTTAGGAAATGAGGAGGTTGGGGGTGAAAATACAGATCATGTCTCGGTCATTTATTTAATCTGCATTAAAATGAATAACCAAACTTAACATATTCTAATCAAACCAAGCAGACCTAATTTTAATGTAGATGCAATTACAAACAACTAGCACCTGAGCAGTCCCCTCTCTCCCCCCAACACTCACTCACTCCAAAAAGTGCATTTACTGAGAAAGTGTATGGAAGAGAAATTGCTTAAAATCATGGGAGCCCAATGATGAACATATTAATTTCAGTCTGTTATTTGGGGTGTAAGTTTGAAATAATACCATAGTTCTAGGTGTCAAGGGGTTTTTGTATAATCTAACTGTAATATCTACCAATCTCTAGTACAAGCTAAGAGATGTCCATGCACTGAAGGGATTATTGTTAAACCAGATTCTGTTTGGGTTCCTAGGGCGATTTTTAATTTTTTTTTCTCGTAGACCAACTTCTTGATGTGGTCATGTGCACCAAGATCTTGCATGCACAAAGTACCTTATTCAGTATTAGGCTATATCCCATGTGTTTGCAGAAATTATTGTTTTAAGAAATTTAAAGTGAGGGTTACTTTATTCATTAGTACCATACTGTCAGTCATGTACTAGGTAAGCTCCACCCTAAAGTCCAGGGATGTCATGTAAGTATAGGGTACTGCATTATGATTTTGGTACTGGGTCACATGTACCGGTACCAGGTTTGTGCGTGAAGAAAGAACAAAACCACATCCTTGGTTTTTGTACAGTAGTTGTATTCCCATGATGGAGTTTGTGTTTAGAAATCAAATTTCCCCCTTATCTGTCATAGAAAATTGTCACATCTATCTATCTCACTGTCTAGCTATTGCCAGATGCCTTAATCCTGTAAGGGATGGCAACAAGCAAATTGCCTCTATGTTGCCCAGTCCCCTGCAATTTCACTGCCAAGCTCCCAGCTCACACACCCCCTTTGCATATACCTCTCCACTTCATCCCTCCATCTTATCCTTAACCTTACTTACATACACTTTCCTTGTTAGTCTCTTGCTCTCCATCCTCTCCACGTGGCCAAACCACCTCAGTGTTTTCTAACACTTTCTATCACATCCACATCCATACCACAACTCTCCTTCACATCCTCATTTGTCAGTCTGCTTCTCCATTGTAACTTCACATGCTCCCCTCAGATAACTCATTTCCACTGCTCTCACTCTTGACCTGTGTATTTCCAACAAGGTCCGAGTTTCACTTTCATTCGTTAGAGTTGGTATCGCAATTCTGTCATGCAACCAATTTTTTTACTTCCATGCTCACTTCCCTGTGTCTTAGTACTGCCTTCAAAGAACCATTCTTCCTTGTTGTGCCCTTTCAAGCACTTCACCCTCCAACTTCCATCCTTACTCATCACACTACCCAACTACTTAAATGCACTCACATTTTCCATTTCCTTATCATCTAACCATACTGTACTTCCTGTAACTTCATTTCTCTCAAAGACCATAACTTTACTCTTCCCTACATTCACTTTTAGATTCCGTTTCTTACACTTCCATACTCAGTCACCAAGCCTTGCGGTCCCCCTTCGTCTTCACTTAACACAGTATCATTTGCAAACAACAGTACAGGGAGTTTCCAAATGTTGCCCTCTCTTATTAAAGCTGCTCCAGCATTTACTGTCCATAACCCAATCCATATACCGTACAGATTGAACAGGCATGGTGGCTTAACACATCCCTGTTTCAGTCCAACATTCAAATAGAAAAATTCACTCAATTCACTGTCCACATGCACTGCAGCCTTAGCCCCCTCATACATATTCTTCACAGCACTCAACAACTTCCCATTTACAGTACTCCATATAGCCTTAATATTTTCAACGTTCCTTCTCTATCCACCCTGTCATACGCTTTCTCCAAATCCTGAAGGCCATGTACAACTTCTTTCCCTTCTCTAGAAACTTTCCACTAAAGACCTAAGAATGAATATCTGATCCACACAGCCTCTTCCCATCCTAAATCCTTCCTGTTCTTCTCTAACTGTTTCCTCTGTTCTTTTCCTAACTCCATCAGTAAGTATCCTACCATATAATTTTCCTGTTACACTAAAAAGACAAATGCCCCTTTGATTTCCACACATTTCTTTTTCCCATTTCCTTTGTACAGGGGAATAATTATACCTGACTTCCAATCCTCCAGGACTCTACCTTCCTCCCAAGCCAGTCTGCACATCTTTCCTTCCTATTCTACTACTATCTCTCCCCCATGCTCAGCATTTTGCCGCATACTCCATGAATTCCTGGGGCTTTCCCCAATTTGACTTTCTTCATTGCTTTCACTACCATCCTACTGATTTCTTCCTCTCTTTTCACCTCCTTCCTTCTCCCAGGCATTCCCCAGCCACTTATACTCACATCACTTTCATTCTCTTTGTTCCACAGTTCCTGGAAGTGTTCTCTCCTTTTGGTCACATTTTCTCCCTTCTCCACTAGTATTCTACCATTTTGATCTTTCACTCCCCGACTACCTTATCACCCTGTCTAACACTACCTCTTTTCAGAACATTTTCTTGCCATCCCTCCACTTTACACTTAGATTCTTTCCAAATTCCTCATCCACTCTCTTCTCACTCTCTTACTAATCTTTTCCCCTCCCTTTTGAACTCTTTCTTCCCTCTCTCAACTTCTTCCATGCCCCTGCTTCCCATCCACTCACTATAATTATGCTTTCTTGCTTTGTGCCACAGATTGTCTCGCCTCTTCATTCCACATAGTGTATATATAATGGTAAATATAGTAGTTGCATTCCAGTGATGAACAGTTTACAGATTTCAAATTGTCCCTCTGTATATTAAGGGAAATCACCTGTTTAGTACCGTATTATATGTCCAGAGACTTGTTGTTTTGTAGGCTATAGGATTCTTTGTGCATGCCAGACTTGATGCATGTGACACCAGGTGATAGCTATTAGCTATTGTTATTTTTTTTTTTTTTATTCTTGCTGCTACCAGACTTTCTCAACATAAGAATGGCCTGTCTTTCTGAAGGAGTTATTTAATGCTATATCCAACCCCTCTAGATTGAAGAGTTTGACCAAAAGTGAAGTACTGTACTGGTAATCATGGTATGGCAAGAATGAAATTAAAAAGATGTCTCAGAGCTTGATCAGTTCAAGAATGAAGGAATATAGTTCTTTTACTGTACACTAACTTGATGCAGATTTTCATCCATCTGAAGCTTATTTCTCACAGTTCATTGGCAGAAAAAGTTAATGGTTTTGCATCCGTTCCATAGCACTTGTTCCTGACTAGCATCATATTCTGATGGTATTGTTGCTATAAGTCTGCACTCATGATAGAGATATGGAAATTTTGGGCAGTTAGAGTAAAATGTCTCACTGTCATACAGCAATACACTCTTAACACCTGCTGCATGCAATCTGTTTTTTGGACATAACCCTTCATGCTAGTGATGCATTTTTCATTTTACTCTCTTGCTACTGAATATATGATATGTTGCAGCCTAAAAGACTTGTCTTCCTTTAAAGGTGTTAATTTGTCTATCTATAGTCAGATGCCTTGATCTAAGAAAGCGTGGTCACAAACAAATTGTCTTGATGTCCTTTGCCATCAGGCTGCCTTTTCTCCAGCTCATAACCTACCACTCTCATGAAGGCTATTGGTATATAAAAACCCCTCCAGTTCATTAAGTTCCTCCTAAGCTAGATATAATCACCTGAAGGTAGCAGGAGTATGCTTACAATGATGCCATCAGAGTGAAGTGGTGAATAGCAAAAAATATCAAATTTAATGACTGATAATGAGGATCTGTGGTACCATACTGTATTATGTGAAACTTGTGTATAGAAGAAGAGAAAGGGGCTGTATTTTGGTGAAGGAAGAGGAAAAAGAGTGTTTGAGAGAGAGAGAGGGAGACATGTGAGGATAAGATAGCTTAGATGGATTTCTGTCACAACCATTCCATGTTCGGGGTCTCCGAGTAGGGAGCTAGGTTTCAGAGGTGGTTGTGATGAGGGGGTCATATAGCCTTCATTAACTTCCTCACCAAGCAGAATAAAATGTGGAGATAGCAAGAGTATGGTAATCTCAAGGTATGTGTGTCATCAGATTGAAGGGGTTAATTAATGTCCAATGGAAATTTGTGATGGAAAGCTCTGGTAATACCTGCCAGGGCACATCATTTGTAGGCAGTTGCAACTGTAGCTGGTTTGCACCTTATGGAATTGGGCCACTCTCACAACTTGAGTGTTAAGTTGTAATTGGATGAATTTCAGTGAGCCCTAGTTATGAGGAAGAAATGAGTGTCCTTGGTTATTAGATTTTTCCTCCACTTTAACTGTACTTGACTGTCAATTGAGCTTAAAGGAGTTTGGGTTGTTTTTAATGTGGGGTGAAAACAAACCTATTATACCAAATGATTTTTTCAGCTTCAGGGAGATGAATGAGAGAAACTTGATACAGTATCCTTGAATAACACCTGACTGACTAGGTAAGTGTACCATATGTGAGTGAGGTAGAGGGGGAAAGAGGAGACTAAGAATGAGATGGAGGGATTGAGTAGAGAGGTATATGTGAAGAGGGTGGTGTGAGTAGAAGAAAGGGCAGCCTGATGGCAGAAGACAGGAAGACTTGGAAGCCATTCAGATGTGGCCACCTTTCAAGGGATTAAAGCTTCTGGTTATAGGTAGGTAAATAAATCGATTAACTCCACTACTACATGGGGACCCTCTAAATTAAAAGCAATTGTGTGAGTAGCAGGAGTAAAATATGACATATACTGGTATAATTGGATTCATGGGGTTAATGAGGTATGTGTTGCCTAGTATGATAATTTTTTCTGGTGATTGTCGTTGTTGGGGCCCCAGGTTCATCTGAATGTGAACTTGGTGGCCTACAGGCTGGAATTATCCAGAATGTGCAGTTCATCATCATCCTTTCAAAGGGTAGGGAGGGAATTATGGGATGACTGTATAACTGGGCAGCTCCACTAGCTACCTGGTTATATCAGCACTACTGTAAAGTTGTCCCATCCTCAGGACAGTGATAAACCTTAAACTATAGTTGTAGTGATGATTTGGTACCAATAATTAAACTGAGTGATGATGATCTTATAGCTTATAATGAAACTTGCAACAGTAATAAAGTACAGTATCATTTGTTAATTGGATTAGGATGTTAAGGATGCTTGTTATGATATAAGGCACTATGGCACGTTTGTTTTTATGTGAGGGAATTGAGCCACACTCACAACTTAAATATTGTAGCTGCCGAATTGTAGTTATGTGAAATATGATTAGTTGCAGTTATTAGGTAGGAATGGGTTTTCGTGGTTACTAATCTGATAAACTCTCCACTTAATTAAGTGTGGCCCTCGGTTGAACTAAAAGGGGTAGGGGATCTTTCTCAGGTTGGAACAGATCCACTACAGTAACCAAAGATACATAAGCTATTCCTGCTCATTACTGAGTCTTAGTGAATTTCAAGCAACCACAACTTATTATTCAAGCAGTAGTAATAGGCTAGTTCCATTAGATGAAAACAGACCAACTGTTGGTGATGGATATTGAGAATTAAAGTACTAAATAATGTGCTGTTGTCCTAAAGCACTAAATAATGTATTGTTATCCTAAAGCACTAAATAATATACTGTTATCCTGTTGTCTGTAGGATGTGCTGGGGTGAGGATGGCAAGCAGGTGGATGCTGACATAAGCAGTGCATCATCCCCAAGCAGGCCCCCTCCACGCTTACCCCAGGACAGTGTAGAGCGAGCCAAGGCCATCTTGGGAATCACAACGGCATTCCAGGAAGGAGGAGGTGTGTCAGAACCCCTGGGGGATGCGCCAAATACGAAGGAGATCCTAAGCTCCCTGAGAAGTAAATTTGCAAAACTGTCGGTGCCAAAGCCCCTAGATATTGATGTGAATCCTAGTCAGAGTTATAAAAAGAGTCCTTTAGCTGATAAGATAAGTAAGCTAAGTGAGATGGGTGATGATCACCCCAAGCCTGAACTGTCAGACGAGGCTGTTTTGTCACAAGATGGAATCAGACACACTGCCGCCACACCCAAACCATCAAGAGGTGTTTTGCTGCAAGATGGAGTCATACATGTGGCTCCCCTGCATGAACCATCAAAGGAAGGTGTTCTGCCACAAGATGGAGTCAAACGTGCAGCCCCAGCCCATGAGCGGAAAGCCTTCATTGAGGATAGGCGACAAGGTAGAGACCAGTTGATTCGAAAGGTCAATGAGGAGCTGCTTCAGTCATGGAAGGAAGATGGAGGAGCGACACTCCCTTCTGAGAATGATATGAGTAAAGTGAAGGTAAGTTGATATTAATACTTGTGTGTGTGTGAGAGAGAGAGAGAGAGAGAGAGAGAGAGAGTGGGCATTCCAGGATGCAACATAATGACTGTCGGTCATGAGGGCGAGAAAAATAGGATCAGTTCT
>JAGKTI010018619.1:1880-17571 GCA_018397915.1 Birgus latro | reverse complement strand
GATTTATGTAACACAGAGGAGGACAGGAAGGCGAAATAACTTGAATAAATCGCTTAGGGAAAGGTGTTAGGGAGGCTCCTTGACCGACTAGAATACGGGCCTATTTCGCCTAAACGATATCCGAAATCATCATCATCATCATTATCATACTCATTAACACCATCATCATCATCATTATTATTATTATCATCATCATCACCATCATCATCATCAACATCATCATCATCGGGAAGCAGGTGGTCCAGTGGTAAGCATATTCAGAATGCAACTGAAAGACCTCGAGTTCGCTTCTAGTGCAGGTCGGACTGTTGGATAAACTTGTTTCCCCCTTGTCCCTTCTCACTCAGTAACCTGGATGTAAACTGACTACGCAGAGTCGTATTTTAGGGGAAGAATTTGTGTAGAATGAATAGCGAAGGAAGCGGTGTTACGAAATTTAATAGTACTCAGTCCTCGATGACATTTGTTCCCTTTTAGTTACCATTAAACCCTTGAGTTTGGTGCTGCTACACGATTGTGTGTGTGTGTGTGTGTGTGTGTGTGTGTGTGTTCCCAAGAGAACTTGTCATGGGGGAGGGGGCTTGTGTATCCCATAACTCTGGTGGGGGGGAGATCGCCCTGTCCTCAGCGGGGGAACAGCGCTACCCATGCTGGAGGGGACATCAGTGAGGGGTCAGGCCAAGTGTTCACAGGGCCACTGCCTTGTGGATTGCCTTTGGTTGGGTCACGGCTAAGGTGGTAAATCCCGAACGAAAAATCCGTGAGTGGAGTCCCACGAAAGGCGGGACTCGACAGAGCTCTCGGCAGACTCCTGCAACCCCGCTCAGTAGATGGTGGTGGTGAGCGTCCATGCCACCATCACAGGCTGCGAAGGGCCAAGGCATGTGGTGGTGAGGGTTGTGCACCCTCACCATCACACCAAATCCAGTTATTATGCATAGCCGCTGCTATACTCACCTCCCATTTCATTCTTTCTTCAAAATCAAAAGTCCTGTGTTGACAGGACAGAGTGACGGTGACAGGTCACAGATGTGGCTGGAAGTGGCTGGCTTGAGTCCTGCGTATAGCCGTCATTGGGCCAGTGGTCGCTGGCATGATGGCATAGGAGCAAGTCATGCCTTTCGCAGCATCCAATGCTACTATGCAGCCGGAAACGGATGCCCAACTGCTTACCCCTTACGGCGAGGGGTTTAGAAAAGGTAATCTAAGTATTTGTTGTTCCACACCACCTGGGCAGATTACCGTGTCTGTCAAGGCGTCCAACACTGAGGTCGAAAAACCTTGTCTGATACTTGCCTCTGAGGACAGAGTAAACTAATAGAAGCAAGAGAAGGGTATAATTTCTGGAGGGGATACCCAGACAGTAAAAAAAAAAAAATTGTATTGGCCTTGCAATCCGAAGCAACTACGGAACATGAAAGAATCACCGGTGGGTATATTAGGGAGGCTGATGTCTTGGCATACCGGTCTCTAAAAGCCACTATGTCAATGTCCCAACGCTTGACTCTGAGGACACCGTCAAATATTTCATTAATGACTCTCTGGATGCCACCATTTGCTCAATGCCACGTACTGACAAACTCTTCCTGCTTGGATATTTTAATGCCAGAGTAGGAAAGGATAATCACCTCCGGCAAGACATTATAGGCTCCCATGGTGTTGGTAATGTGGATAGCAATGGCCTTAGACTGCTTTCCTTATGCTCAGAACTCAGTCTGGTCATCACCAACACCATTTTTCAGCAAAGGAATATTATGACCACATGGATGCAGCCACACTCTAGACACTGTCACCTAACTGACGATGTCATTGTAAGGAAGCGAGACCGAAGAGTTCTTATAACCCGAGCTATAAGTGGTGCTGAGTGCTCAACAAACCTTATACTCACAATACTGCAAGTGCGCCGTTGACCATCCTCCAGGAAACTAAACTGTGGAATTTTAAAGTAGGTTGGAACTTGTGACTATTACAGACAAGCTCTCTCAATGCCAACCATTTGACCTAAACAACAATGCAACAACCCCAGACGCAGGATGGCTGAACATTAAGACGCTGCTTCAAACCACTGTAGAAGAAACACATGGATTCACCACTCACAGTCATACAATTAATTTGATGAAAATGCTGAGGCAATACACGAGCTTCTTGCAATGAAGAATAGAGCACATAACAAATGGTTGGCACATCCTAGCTCCTTAACCCTAAAAGCTGAATTCCAGAATCTCAGACGTGAAACCCAGAGAAAACGGCCTGACATGGAGAAGAAATGGTGGACTGAGTAAGCAAAAGAACTGCAAAGATTGGCTGATATTACTGATCAGCATGCGTTCTACAAGTCCACAGGAACCATCTATGGCCCAACCAAACACAACATAACTCCTATTCGATCAACCGAAGGAGAGCTCCTGAAAGACAAGTAAGCAATCCTAGCTAGATGAGCGCAACATGTCACTATCCTACTGAGTCGACGAAACCCGTTGGAGCACAGTATCCACGATAACATCCCAAATGCCCCTCAAGCAAAGGCCTCGATGTCCCGCCTACACCTGCAGATTTTTTTTTTTTTAATGTTCAGGACATCCGATCTCTAAAAAAACAACAAAAGCCCTGGCCCTCATGGGACACCATCTGAACTAATCAAAGAGGGTAGACAGTTTCTCGACCAAAGCCTTCATATCATGCATACTGTCTGGAACCAAGAACGAATCCCATCCGAATGGCTTACTTCTGATATAGTTTCTCGACCAAAGCCTTCATAATCTCATGCATACTGTCTGGAACCAAGAACGAATCCCATCCGCATGGCTTGCTTCTGATGTTGTAACCACCTACAAGAAGAAAGGGGGCAGCTCAAATTGTGACAACAGCAAAGGCACCTCGACCCTCCTTGTGAATGCCAGCAAAGTACTAGCCAAGATAATGTTATCCAGACTGACAAAACATCTGATTGGGTCAACACATCTTGAAACACAATGTGGATTTCAGAAGGAACGAAGCACCTGTGATACAATCTTGGTTGCCCGACAGACGGAAAAGAAACGCCACGAGCAGAACCTTAACTTGTATTTTGCATTCATTGATCTTGCATAAACATTTGGCACTATCAACAAAGAACTTTTATGGAATGCTCTTTCAAAATTTGGAGTTCCGAACTAAAATCTCACCATCCTAAAGAGCCTGCATGACAACACGAATGCTCGCGTGTCCATAGGTGGGAGCAAACCCGAACCTTTCAATGTAGACGTGGACGTAAAGCAAGGATGTGTCCAAGCTCCTGTCATTTTCAACATCTATTTCACTGCAGTCACCCTTTTAAGTCACCAACAAATGAATCCTGATGATGGAATAAAAATTCAGTTCCGTAACTTATTTAATCCTGGACGCCTTCAAGCACAATGACTGAAACGGGTCATTGGCTAGAGCTACAGTACGCTGACGACTGTGCTGTCCTTGCCCCACACCGCAGAAGCCTTACAACAGAGTCTCACCGCCGTTCTCATCAAAACCACGCAATGTGGCTCCAAACAGATGTCAATAAAACAGCAATAATATGTCAGAGAAACAACGCAGCAGAGCCTCTTGCATTTCAGATACGTGGTAAAAATGATAAACAGGTGGAGAATTTTACCGACCTTGAAAGAGCGATCACAGATAAACATAACATTGACGTAGAAGCCCTTGCACGAATCAACCACGCCTCATTCTCTATTGGACGTTTCAGATTCAGAGTCTTTGAAAACACTAATTTGAGAATCGAGACGAAAATATTAGTTTATACGGGTGTTTGCCTCTCCACCCTCTTATACATTGCTGAATCCTGGAATACTTACCCGCGTCACATCAAACAGCATATTTTGTTTCACATCCGATGCTTACAGCGCATCCTAGAACTTACATGGGAGGATAAAGTACCTCACTCACAAATTCTCCAGCGAGCAAAATCAAGCAGCATAGAAACGATGCTAGCTAAAAAGCCGATGAGATGGGTCAGACACGTGTTCCCCATGAGCACCGCCTTCCCTGCCAGGTACTGTATGGCCAACTTCCTGCAACACGTCACAACCCAGGGGGACAAAAGAGATATAAAGATCGTATAAGGACAACTCTGAAGGAATGCAGCATCGTACCAAAAGTTCATGAAACCAATGCCTCTGACAGAAAACAATGGCGAGCCCTCTACAGCGAAGGAACCATTCATCTCAAAGAAACTCGGAACCTGCCCAGAGGAAAGTGTAGACAACGGAAGCACAAACAAAACAGAATTCTCCCAGCAAACCCGGACCTGGCATGCCGACTGTGTGACAAAATTTGCGGATCCAGGATTGGTCTGCACAGTCAGTCACACACGTTGGCACCAAACATATAGCCGAGCTGCTCCAGTGGCCGGTTATACAAACGTACCTCAACTCTCCTCCTGTTCCCCAGAGAAGAGTATGGTGAACAGCAGGAAGAGTGTAGCTTCAGCCTGCACTCCACAGGGTTTACGTTCAATTGAATCTGGTGTTACAACTACTACTACTACTGACCTGAGCTACTGGAGTGAATGGACTGCGGCACTGGACTGACTCTATGAATATGTAGAACTGAAACACCGAAATAAATTAACTGAAAAGAACTGATTAATGTACTGAACTAAACACGCGGAGTAACTGGGCTGATTTGACTAAGGAAACAGACTCGCTTACTGAACTGAGCTGATGGAGTAAGTTGACTGAAGGAGGTACTGCACTGACTATAGTTCGTTCACCTTGACTGAAATCTTCGTCTTTCTAACAGCTTAAATCCCGAAACTCTAGGCAGAAAAAGGCAATGCTATGACTGTAAGTTGCATCCCTTCCATAGCATGTAAGTAGCAGAACTCAACATTAACTCAGCTAACAATTACCATCTCTCCATCATGAATGCTAAGTTGTACAAATATACGAACGCTAAAATACTGCTATGGAAGGGATGTAGCGCCGGTTTTTTTTTTTCTTCCACAGATGTATGTGAAATGAGCTGGAAAGGGACGAAAATTTGGGCCAGGTTAAGATAAAAGGAGTATTGTGTGAAGAGAAGGCTAGTTAATCGATACACATTCCCGCCGCCAAAGCTCCCGCGCACGTCATGTTTCCCGCGCACTCATGAACGCTGCGAGATGCTCTTTTGTTTGGCCGCCATGAATCCCTTAAACCCGCTGACATTTTGATTATTGTTGCTGCTTGTAGATTATATAAGTTAGAAAAGGCCACTCGTACTGAAGGAGATGACGAATGCTTTGTCCAATCCCTAGTTTGAAAAGCGAACTGAAGCCCCTGAAGTACACAAAGACGAAAATACAGATCATCGGGGTAAAGGTGTAAATCTTGTCTTCTTCGATCCAGAGGTCGGATAGAGAATGGGCAAAATTCATGAGCTGTATTCTGAGTGGGTCTGAATATTTCGTAACGCCTTTTCCTTAGCGATTAATTCTGTAACTTACACCTCAGTATCCTATTGTGTGTCAATGATGGAAAGTATGTCGATATTAATACTTTGAAAATGACATTCAAGAGAATGTTAAGGTGTAATAAGAAAAATAAATCGCTAAACAAAAGATGCGACAAAGCCTCTTATGCTGCTTAATCTATGAAATCATGACCACACCACCTATAGAGGATGAACCCAGTGGACTGCAGGCTGAAGTTTCCCGTACCCTGCAGTTCGCCATCCTTTTTTCAGGTAGAGAGAGAGGAAAAAAAATGCATGTTTTGTGCAAGGCAAAGGTGACAACAGAGGTGGTACAGTCACACGCTTTTGGCGGCGGGGTGCGAGCGAGGACATTTAGATCCGACGGCACTGAAATGTGGCCATACACCCCGAGGCTGCCTAGAGTATATTGTTGGTTATCTACCTACCAAGTTTCACGCCTTTACGACAAACTGTCTGGCCTCTTTTGAAGATTTTCGACACGCTGCACTTGGCGCGAGTCACGTGCCACGTGCACCACCGGGGTGTGATGAAACCTGTCAAAAAAAAAAAAAAAAACTTAAAGAATGGGGTTATCATGTGGTGCACGCCACGCAGTGATCGGCCTTGTGGTTGCTGATATATAAGCTTCTCAAAAGCAGTACAGTCGGCCGGGCCGGGCCAGGTTGGACTGCTGATCTGTGAAAATGCCACTGCTTGACCACACTCGCTAGTAATAAATCAGTACACACACACACACACACACACACACACACACACACGTCATGGCCTTTCTAAGTAATTTCTCATTCCCCCTCTCCCCCTCCATCTCTGTCTCTCCTGTCCGTCTTCACTTCATCTTCTCTCTCTCTCTCTCTCTCTCTCTCTCTCTGCCATACACACCTGCGCTGAGACTGGTGGGGTTAAATCCAGCTTTAGTCACCCCATTTGTACCAGGACACTCTACATGAACAAAGCGGCCTAGCAGTACCATGAACAAAGGCAGAATGAGTTACCGTTATGCAGGGGTTACGTAGCATTAAGTAGTAGTAGTAGTAGTAGTAGTAGTAGAGTGCGTTAGGGTATATTAAGCTACGTATTTATTCCAGGACAACTATGGGTAGATTTATTGACAGATTTTCATGTTAAAAATAAAGTAATAAGCATGGGGGAAAAAAAATCAGTAAAGACAACAGCATTTTGACAGATATTAGTAAAGCAATAAGCAGGGGAAGCTATACAGTGGGGTCAATACGGAATGCAGTGGCTGGAGGAGTATGGCACCTTATCGGTAGGGACTGTGACGCCAAAGATCAGTCAAGTCTAACATTTCGCCTGACTCTCCCTCTGACGGCAATAGGTATCGGTAAACACTCCTCATCCACTACATTTGCATTTCTATTTATCGTACACTCTGCCATGATATTAAAAAATCTTGCAGTGTTTCTTAACGTACATATTTTTTGTTAGATGCAAACTTTATCTGGCAGCGAATACTTGGATTGGTATGTGCTTCCCCCTCCCAACGTTTTTCCTGCTTTCATATATCTGTATCTATATCTATCTATATATAATAAGAGACCATTTCAAGAGTCTGCAAAATTAATTCACAGTATCATTCGAAGTGTGCATCTCATACATCATCATTATCTATTTGTTAGGTCAGGCAATGTTCCTGAATCGAAAAGTTGTCATTACAAATCTATGTTTGTAACTCAGTGATAGCTGGTATTTTCCCCAAGTGCAAATTTCCTTGCACATTCTGTACACAGTGCACTGCCACTTCTGACAATAGCAATCATTTCGTCATAATTTAAGAGCCACAGCTGAGTGGTTAAATCCTTAATTATTTCCTACAGCAGTGATTCATCCTGACTGGAATGCAGTGTTTACGTTGATATGCATGATAGTTTGTGTTGACTCCCTGATATGACTACATGAGTAAGCGACCATTTTCTCTCTGACTGTGACCATTAATTCTTGTGTACTAGTCTCACCAAGTAATATACAATCCCCTATACTCAGTGACGTGTTATAAGTTTCTCAACAACTTTCTGTTACCATCTGTTTGGTTTCAGGTCCCTATAGGCCCACACCCTGCATCCATATGTGAGAACTAGACATACAGGTTTGTGAAATAACACCCTGATGGACAATGTTTAGAGCCTCCACCCCACATCAAACAAAAGTAAGGCGCCTTTTATTGGACACCTTGCCCCGGGTAAAGACTTCATATTCATTTCCCTGGCAGTCTCACTTGATTAACTAAGGTAATACTGAAACTGCCATACTCCTCACCAAATGGAGAGAAACTGGCAAAACCATTCACAAAAACTCTGGCACCGCTCACTACACTCAAGAATCGTACCATTCCCAGACGCATCCATCACACCAGTCTACAAGCAAGGTGACAGCAGCCCAGCCAAAAATTGTCGTAGTGGCCCCACACATCCTATATGATAAAGGTATGTGAGAAAGTTGTACGATGCAAAATTATCAACTACTTAAAACAGAATGGCTTCATGAATGACTGCCAACACGGCTTCTGAAAGGGAGTATTGTGCATGTCAAAAGTCCTGAATCGCCAAGAATACGCCACAGACTTGCTGAGGAAAAAAATGTGTGTGTGTGTGTGTGTGTGTGTGTGTGTGTGTGTCGTATTTCTTGAAGCTGATACATTTGACGTGGTTGATCAAAGCATCCTCCTCCACAAAATTAATCATCTGGGTGCAACAGGAGAACTGGGAGTATGGCTACACAGTATACCCCACCCACGAACACAAAAAGTTACTGTGGATGGCGTTATGAAGTACCGAGTCCTCAGCAGCCTGTCTTAAGGATCAGTACCGGGACCTCTCCTCTTCCTTGTGTTGATCAGTGACATTAATAAAGCTGTCTGATTCCTTCGTCTCTTCCTTCGCTAATGACAAACCTCAGCCATATCATCACCACTCAGGATGACGTACTGTACACCTGCTTCATAATTATCTGAATTCGTGTCTGGGAAAAAACAAACAACACGGCATGTTCAGTGATGACAATTTTGAACTTCTTAGATATGACCCAATCCAGTCTATATATATGTATATAAAACAAAACAAAACAAAACACTAAACTGACTACGGAAGGAGGTGAGGACACTGAATCAAAACAATACGTGAAATGTTTACGTGTTCATCTTAACGAGGAGGCCACATCCGAGTACCAAGTCAAGAAAACTATCAACAGATTTAGAGGAATGGCGGGTGGGTCCTGTAAACATTTGACTCGAGAGGCCAAGAATTATGCTGGCTCTCTGGAAAGCCTTAGTCCAGCCAGTCCTGGACTACTAAAGGCAGGTGAGATCGCCACACGGAGGGTCATACAGGATCTCGAACCTGTGCAAAAAGCCTTCACAATTAGAAACATCCGAGGCATAAGAGACCTTAATGACTGCACACCTGAAGAAATTAGAACTGTTCTCCCAGCAAACGAGGGACAGGTACTACGAAACTTACGTGTGGAAGATCCTGTAGGAGTTGGTACCAGACTCCACGGCTATGTAACTATGTAGCAGACAAACCGTACAGAAAGCAGGAGCGATAAAGAGTGGCATTCTGCTTCCAAGGGCGCCAGAGCCCATCAGATCCCTCCTTGCAGCAGGCTGGGACACAGTGGTCCTCGTACCTTGAACTTTTTCTCCACAAAATATTCGAGAGATGACAAGCTGTCCGGTAAAGAAGTTTAAAAGGATACCAATAACAGTATAAACAGTAAACTGCCGGGCTGCTTCGAACTCAATAATGGACCACGTAGAATTCCTAAGAAATGTATGGTGGACGAGAGCAGTAGTGGATCATCAAGGCTATGAACAGTTTCTTGTAGACTGTCCAGTAAAATACGTAACGATTTATATCAATTTATTGAAGTTAGCGCTTTATGTTCGTTTTCTTTTTCTACCTCTGTCATAGAAAACCAAATTCCAGGCGCTACTATATTTTGTGTAAGCATTAATTATTCTAATCAATATTGGCAAGAGGAAAAAACTGTCGAAGGAATGATAAAGAAGAGAGAGAAAGGTAGTCATTAGTATTAGTACTGAGGAAAGAAAACTGTGAATGAACTTAAACCATCTGGCGAGAGAAAATTGACGTACAGTACACGTAGTTAAATCAGAGGAATTTGCTCTCTCTCTCTCTCTTAAACCATCTGACGAGAGAAAATTGTGACATACACGTAAATCAGAGGAATTTGCCCTCTCCCTCCCTCCCTCTCTCTCTCTCTCTCTCTCGTAAAGTAAGTTAATGTGGGTGAGAAACAGTAGTTTGAAATAGGAAGGTTTATGTTGGTTATATCGTGTTGACAAATTACTGTGTTGCTGAGTAGTTCTTAGTGGTAGATGCAGGCGCTCACCATCCACTCACTCGATGTAGTGTTACCTTCGGGTGACTATTGAGTAACAAGCTAAATGGTTTCATATAACCCAAGAAACCAT
Source organism: Birgus latro (assembly GCA_018397915.1). Taxonomy (NCBI): domain Eukaryota; kingdom Metazoa; phylum Arthropoda; class Malacostraca; order Decapoda; family Coenobitidae; genus Birgus; species Birgus latro. Next base: position 7,670 of record JAGKTI010018619.1, on the reverse strand, counting down.
TTACCATGATGTGTGGTAACCATATAGCCAGCAAAGGGGTGCCTTGGAGTCAAAGCGGGTTAAGGCACTGCAACCAGATCTGACCAGTTTAAAGCCAAAAGAAAGGTTGGGATTTTCTCACATAATGCCACTCAGGAAAAACGACCGGTCAAACATGGGTGGATCAATAGCCTAGCCCCGGTCCCCTACGCTCCTGATGAAGTAATAAGTTGGGATGGATGATAAACAAATGGACAGAGTTCGCATTCCAATTTGTCAGTGAAATATAGTAGCAGGTATGCAATCAAAACAATATTTATAAACAATATGTAATTCTATATCACAAGTAACATATTAAGCGTAACCTTTAAGTACTCATTAGCGTCACTCTAAGACCTTTGGAATTTATTAATGGTTAGAACACAGTAACTCTGAATATCAACAAATATATGACAGAGCCTAATTAACCAACACGATATATTAATGAGGGTCAGACCGATTTTCATATTGCCCTCACCTCAACACATGCCAGTGCCAGAGTTGCCACGCACCCTATTGATTTACTCATTAAAATCTACGATAATTTAAACCTACAATCATTTTTCAACTTTCTTTCTCATAGATCATCGTATACTGTACACTCCTTACCGTTTAGATTAAAGAAAAATAGTCTTAAGTAAGTGTAAAATTGGAAAAGGCGAGGTTATGGAAAGCTTCGGTAACACCTCATCCGGGACTCTGGCGATGTATTTATAAAGATTCCCGAGCGCGTAAATTTCATACAAGACTGGCTTGTTTATGCATACATCCTCACTCATACAGCCTCCAAACACGACTCAACTAGACAATAGTAACTGCTAAAGGGAAAATAACGATAAAAAATACGATTCCCGGAAAAAATTAACAGCTACGTAGACTTGCTGATACTAGGAATGATTTAAGAAATTTTATGGATGCACATAGGTAGCCGCGAATTCCACAGTGGAGCGAATGTGAAGACAGAGAAGCGGTAACGTTGGTAGTGCGAGTATGCTTCTCATTCCTCTTTCTCGCCCGTGGAATTTTATCATTTTCGGACGGAGGTGCATAGGCCTATAACTCCCATTTCGAGACCTTCATAGGTGAGTTCGAATTTGAAGTTATGAGGTGTAGTTAAATTATTAGTGTATGTTTAATGTGTTATGTGTACCAAGTATGCACATAAACGGACATGTGAATTTGATTTTACTTTTTCAGAGGGTTTGGACTGCAAGTGTTTTATGTGTTACAGTGGCTGTGTGTCATGTTACTTGTGTTGTAGTACTGTATTTAGTGTAGTATCCTTCACACGTACATACATACATACCTACACATTCACTTGCTCACGTAAATCCTCGTTTTTAAAAATATACACATGCGGCAAAATTATGTGAAAATGTGTCTTGCTATGTGTATCTGAAATTTATATATCAAGTTTTTATACACAACTTTTTCCTGCTTGAGACGGATGAAATATGAGAAATAAAATGCGGTGACGTTGATTGACAGAGTTCGTGCGTGTTTCAAAAATAGTGAGCGAGATATGGGGTCGTTTGTAGCTGACATGGGAGACTTCTTGGCACCTTAGCACCTTTTTCTTAGCGATTTATCCTGTATCCTCTTGTATGCTGGTAGTAAAAATGCATAAACTACATGAAAGATAATGTTAAGAATGCCACTCAGAATCCGGTCGATTAACATTCCATAGAGACACGCAAATACCCCAGCGACTAACTCCTAAGTGGGCTTGTGTTCCCTTGTTTTCACCCAACGGAACTGTGCCACTCCCTTACCTTCAGTGTGATAGCATGAAATTTGATGTCATTTGAGGTAGGAATGTGCTCTTGGTAATTAGTTTGTTTATTTTCACTGGCAGACGTCCACTCTCAGCGTGAATGGTTAAGTCGTGATTGCATGAAATTCGACAAGCCGGAATTATGAGGCAGGGATGAGCCTCCTTGGTTACTAGTCAAATTTACCATCCAGTTTGACTACACCTGGCCATCAACTGGGCTATAAGGGGGGGGGGGGGAGTATTTTTGGGTCACTGGATTAAAAAGTTACTTATTTATTTAGAGGTGTTTTTTTAAAAAAAATCCGTATTATTATTTTTTTTTTTGCAGTTTTGGGATTATTTTTGAGTTACTCCTTTTAAAAACCGTAGTAATTTAAAAACCAAAATTCTGATCTTACTCTTAAAAACACACATGGAAAGCCAGAGAGCCATTAAATATGTCAGATCTATAAACACCACATAAAAATAGCTAGTTTGGTTATTATTTATTTATTTATTTATTTATTTATTTATTTCCTCGGCTCTCCAGCTTGGTCCAAACTTACTTCCGGGTGAATTTCTGTTATTTACGAACCTCTGACCAATGGAGTGTTGTGGGAAGAAAAACGAAAGTAAAAATCTATTGTCTGCCGTAGCCACAGTGGGTAATAGACGATATGAGGTGATAAACAAGACGAAGATATTTAGAAAAGCTGCAGAAATCAACGTTCAGACCTTCTCTATCACTAAATTATGACCGAAATGGGATGAATACAGAAGAAAAAGGATAAAATCTCCATGACACTTTTGACTTTACCGTACGAAGATCCACCACTTCAGCCCTGTTAATGGCCAAGCGTAGTTAGACGGCTGATTTGACTAGCAACCAAGGAGATTCAGGCCAACCCCCAGAACTAAGGGTCAGTGAATGTGTAACCACGACATAGTATTCAAACTGAGAGTGACCCTGTTCCGTCAGATGAAGAACTGACTAAGGGATTATGACGAGTAAGAACAGCAGACTGATACGAGAATATGATACTTGTCACGAAGAAGTGCTGTGGCAAGAGTGTAGTATATTGCAAAAGGACGAAAATCAAGGCCAAGTTACTGTGAAAAAACACTAGTCATTTGCCTTTAAAAATACTGTATTGGAATATGGTAACTTATTCTAGAGTTCAGTCATTTTTAACTCGGGGGAGGTTTTCGCCCTTTTTCAGCCTGTTTTCGGCTCTACATCCTTCCCTTAGCACTTCTTCGTGAGTAACACCATCAATATTCAAGATGGAGAGATGGAATTTTACGCCAAGAGAAACACATTGAGGTGGTCTGGCCATGTGGAGAGGATGGAGAGTGAGAGACTAACGAGGAGAGTGTATGTGAGTGAGATGGAGGAGGGGAGAGGGATGGGGAGGCTAAGGATGAGATGGAGGGATGGAGTGGAGAGGTATATGAGAGAGGGGTGTGTGATCTGGGAGCAGGGCAAGGAAGTGGCGGGGGACAGGGCGACATGGAGGCGATTTGTTTGTGGCCACCCCTTACGGGATTAAGGCGTCTGGCAATAGACAGATAGATAGATAGATAAAGTGAACAGAGTATAGGGCCTATGCATCTCTAAAAAGTAAAATTTTAGTAAAGAAACTGAATGAGACAGCCCTAGTGTATTCAATATGGACGGTGGGGAGTGGTGCAGAAGTGGTGACATGTGTAGGTGTGTGGCACGTAGGAAGGCAGATGGGCTTTAAGGAACTCACTCTCTCTCTCTCTCTCTCTCTCTCTCTCTCTCTCTCTCTCTCTCTCTCTCTCTCTCTCTCTCACACACACACACACACACACACACACACACACACACACACACACACACACACGAGGCTTGTATTTTAAGGGGCACTGGTTATTCCGCAACACCTCATCCTTAGCGACTTATTTTACGCCTTGCATCTCATCATCCACGTGTATGTTGTTTATGGAAGGTATGCTCATGTTGGAGTATGCTCATGTTGAAGCGATATAAACAGCATATAAGAGAATGTTAAGGTGTAGTGTGCTAAAAAAAAAAAAAAAAGATAAAATAAATCACTTAGGAAGAGGTGCTACGAAGCTTCCTGTGCCACCTAGAATTCGGTCCAAACTCAAAATAATTCCCTCATTCATTTTCACTACGTCAGCTGCAGTAGTAGTAGTAGTAGTAGTAGTAGTAGTAGGAGTAGTAGTAGTAGTAGTAGTAGTAGTAGTAGTAGTGACTCATCTGAATGTGAACCCAGTGGACTGCAGGCTGAAATTATCCTTCTTCAGTCCACCATCCTCCTTTTGTGCCTTTTGGGGGATAGGGAGGGAAGTGAAGGACGTTTATATGACCAGGCAGTGGTGCCACCCGGTCATACTGGCGTCACGACACGAAGGCGTCCATTACCACTATATCACCTGGATTAAAACACTTAACTCGAGCCACGTAATGAAAGGCTAAAATTCCCGGTAACCGTTATCATTACTGCGTGAATTTCAGTGAGTCTCCTTGGTTACCAGTGAAATTTATCCCCCCTATTTGACTACAGCAGGGCGTCAAGTAATCTCCTTGGCATTATCCCCGTGTTTTGTGTAGTTATTTGCCTTCCAGTACTCCAACCCAGTATCAACAAACCCCATGAAGACCAATACCGATGGCGTAGGGGGATGTATTGGGGGCAGTGGGATCTTTTTTTGACTCATACTTGGTCTCAAACTGCCGTCTCTCCGCCATGAATACTTCGTGTAACAATAGATTAACGCTAGAATAGGATGCTAGTCACGAAGAAGTGCTGTGGAAGGATGTAGCGCCGTAGTTGCGTTTGGTTTCCACTGAGCTGCGTCATTTTCCACCTATCTATCTATTTTACTATCTATATATTTATCTGCCTGTATGTCTCTGTGTATCCCGTAAGAGAGGCCACAAACAAATCGCCTCCGTGTCACCCTGTCCCACCAACACGCTGCCCTCTCTACAACCCTTTCTCACATACCTCTCTACCCAAATTTCTGACGGCCATACAAGTCAGCAGTCACCATCTTACAAAGCAACATGTCCTATCATCACACTTTTGGACCTCCTGTAATAGCCAGACACCTGTAACACCTCTAATTACACCCCCTCATTAGAGAGTGTAGTCAGGTGAGGTAGGGCAAAGGCAGGCAGGTTCTATCATCATTACCTGCTTGAGAAATTATGCTAGAAAGAGTGATATAATTTTTAGCATATCCTGATCTGTCTTCATGTGATTTTACGTGTATGATGGAGATTATAAACAGGTAATATTTAACGTTAAGAATGCCACGTAAGTAGTAGTAGTAGTAGTAGTAGTAGTCGCAACCCCGGGCTCATCTGAATGTGAACCCAGTGGACTGCAGGCTGAAGTTATCCTCCTGCAGTCCACCATCCTCCTTTTTCGGGGATATAGGGAGGGGCTTAAGGGACGTTTGCATAACCGGGCAGCTGCACAGCCCGGTTTTATCAGTGGCACCACACGAAGGCATCTCACCTCTAATTTAGCTCTTGTTATCTTTGTTTTTCTATAGGAGGGAACAATTTTACGGGCTTCTGGCCTTTGGTTCCTTCTTTCTTGCAAAAAAAAAAAAAAAACAGGACATACCCCTTCAGCAAACGACATTATCCATTTCAATCCGATGCCGCGTTTGTTTTGTATTTGACTCCTGATACAAGCTATTTTATACACTCCAGGCTAAATCTCTTGTAGTGTGGTGTTAAGGAGGGCTATATCCAACCCCTCTAGTACGGAAACCCCCCCCCCCCTGGCAAGCTGAATAAAATCGTCTGGAGATAGAAGGAAGAAAAAAGGAATGTGATGAAGGGGTGACTGTGACGTGAGGGGCTGGACAGGTTCAATACGGGTATAGGATGTACACACGATTTGCCCCACGCCCTCCCCCGCGGCAGTCAATGGGGAGCTGTTAGGTGTGCGTGTGTGTGTGTGACAGAGAGAGAGAGAGAGAGAGAGAGAGAGAGAGAGAGAGAGAGAGAGAGA
>JAGKTI010018618.1:0-17571 GCA_018397915.1 Birgus latro | reverse complement strand
GAATGAAGGCAAGAAAGACAGAAGAGGGAGTGTAAAGTCACCTGTACGCAGAAGGACAAGAAAAGAACAAAGGAAAGAGGGACAGAAGAGGATTGAAGGAAAGAAGCATGGAGGAGAGGAAAGGGCAGACACCCGAGAGCAGCACTACATCGAGTGAGTGGAGGGTGAGCGCCCCCACCTACCACAAATCATCATTCTAACAAAATCATAGTTTTCCTAGTATGCATGGTTATTCTCCTTTCTGTTATACTGAAGATTTAATTACAAAACAAAATCAAATTACAGAAGCGGCTCAGTTGTATGGTATACAACTCATCTGAAGTAGATCATAATGATTGAATAAGTAAACAGAAAAGTTTTAAAATTTATGCACCACCACAGCCACAGTGTCACAGTTAAAAATTCCTTTATGCTATTTCCTAAATGGCCAAAGTAATCTAATATAAACAAGTAAATTGGAAACCTGCTTTAACATCTGGAAGCCCAAGTAATAATTATAAAATGGTGAGGTAACAACCTGTACCATATTACCTCAACTGGTCTATGTGCCTGAGGTTTGGATATCATAATCCAGAATTTTTAACCATTACACACACACATGTAAAATACACAGGAACCACAACATGAACAAAGAACATCAAGACTGGTGTCCCCCAGGGTTCTGTTCTGCCACCCACCCTATTCAACCTATACACACGACATCCCCAAAACATCATCACCGAACTCGAACACACACATTGCTTCCTATGCAGATGACTTTGCTCTCTCACACACATCCCAGACATGAAGAGACCATTGCATATTTCCAAAATATGCACTCACAGACTCGAGCAGCAGCTAGCAGCCAACCACCTGAAAGGCGGCACCAGCTAAATCCAGCTGCACTCATCATCAGTGACAATCGCAAACATCACATAGAGCTTCATCTGACACTCAACAACACACGCATCCCACATGCCAATCAAAATACTCGGCATCACATACAGTGATCTCACATCCAGTATGGTAATTAGATCAGACAATACTGCCACAGTGGACTAGTTCTGTACTGAGGAAATAGTAAACCTAATGGGGAAAATTATTTAGATCATACAAGACTCTCATTCAAGGCATAAAAATCCCTAGAATGTTGTAAGCAACGATAGCAAAAACACAAAACTGCAAATTATCATATGTATTGAACCACCTAGCCCCAGGCTCCTACACTCTTCATGGGGCAACGTAGGATTGGATGATGGATGGATGACTGAAACGCTTACCATAAGATTACTGTGTAGCATTATAAATATGGGAAGGTAGCATTAAACAAACAAACAAACAATGGTACTGTCCAACACATGGTGAAACTGCAGGAGAGCTCTCAAGCACAGAAATTACAATTTTTTCTCTCTCTCTCAATAAGCTAACTATCACTGTGATACCAACTACATAACCTTATCAGTATTACATGCAAATTGTGGCAAGTGGCCACTGCCATGTCAGACTTTCAGGTCGATTTGGCTCCAAAGCCAACCTGTCATCAACTGTTTGTCCCTATTAACCTAACCTACTCTAATTTAATTTAAACTAACTCAACTACCTAGGAAAGTTTGGAGATTAATGAATTTTGGGTCCAAATCAATCTACCGTCCTCTGTCTGTATGACCACTGTAAATTTCACCAAACCTAACTTGGTACTCTTTAGTAACATAGATGTTCGGGGGTCATAAATGAATTAAAGTATGCAATTACAAAATTGTCATCATTTATTAATGGAAGCTCTCCAGCAGCTTACCCCAACATATGGTGTTACACCAGTGACCATGTGGGGACTGTTGCTTTGTCGTACTACATGCAAACAAATACTTCAACAGGCTGCTGCACCTCTCCCAGCCAATGCTTGTTCTCTTTGGGTGTAGCACCTCTCCCAGGACTTCCCAGAATAACAGACCCCCTAAATAACGCCTCAGATTTTGGAAACTTTCTGTACTAAACTAATTTCTTTTTTTTACTGAATATTATATGTCTGCCATATTAAAGGTGATCAGTACTAGAGAAACGCATGTTTGATGTAAGGCCACTCACAGCAGACATTACAAGTACTGTTGCATCTTTGTCTCTTTTCTATCACTACTTCAATGGCCACTGTTCTTCTGAACTGTCTGCTTGCATCCTTCCACCTCCACGACGGGCAAGTAGTACCCATCTAGCAACAACCTCTCATCCCTTTTCTGTCCAGCTCTCTAATGCAAGAGTTAACTGTTACTCCCAGTCCTTCATTTATGCAACTGGTCAACTCTGGAACTGTCTTCCTCTGTCTGTATTTCCTACTTCCTATGATCTCCAGTCTTTCAAACGCAGTGTGTCCAGGCATCTCAAAATGAACAATGGATCTTGAATTTGGCTCTCTTTTGTACTGTTTTTGTTTATTCTTGGAAGGAACAGTTTGTGGGCCCATGGCCCTTGGTTCATTCTTCCTTGCATTAAAAAAAAAAAAAAAAAAAATCCACCACCAGTCTCACACAACTCAAAGCATTCACCAGCACTGACTGCTGACTTTGGATAAATTTATCTATCTATCAATAGCCCAACGCCCTAATAACGCAAATGGTGGCCGCAGACAAAATGCCTCCAAAGTCGCTCTGTCACCCACCATTTGCCTACCCTCCCCCCAGCTCACTCACCCTTCCCTCATATACCTCTCAACCACATCCCTCCACCTCATCCTCGGTCTTCTCCCCCCTCTCCCTTCCTCCAACCCACCTGCATACACCCTCTTAGTCAGTCTTTCATTCTCCATTCTCTCCACATGTCCAAACCACCTCAGTGTATTTCTCCTAATCTTCTCAATCACATCCACATCCACCCCACAACGTTCCTTCACTTCTTCATTCGTCGACCTGTCCCTCCATGTCACGCCACATGCTCCTCTCAAGTAACTCATTTCCACTGCTCTCAATCTTGACTTGTTACCCTCTAGCAAGGTCCATGCCTCACTTCCATATGTCAGGGTTGGGATCACAATACTATCATGCAGTGACTTCTTGACTTCCATACTCACCTCCCTATTTCTCATCACCACTTTCAGTGAACCATCAACCATCCTTTCCTGCTGTATCCTTTCAAGTATTTCATCCCCAAAACTTCCATCCTTACTCATCACAATACCCAAGTACTTGAATGCACTCACATTCTCCATATCCTCACCATCCAACCTCACTGTGCATTCTGTGACTTCATTCCTCTCAAACACCATAACTTTACTCTTGTTCACATTAACATTCAGATTCCTTTTCTTACACACTGTCCCAAATTCATTCGCCAAACCTTGCAACTCCCATTCATCTTCACTCAACAATACTGTATCATCAGCAAACAACAACACTGGAATCTTCCACATCTCACCCTCATTCAATAGAGCCACTCCCACATCCACTGCCCTACCTTGCACCTCCTTTACAACCCCATCCATGTATACATTAAACAGCCATGGAGACATCACACAACCCTGTTTCAGTCCCACATTCAGATCAAAGAACTCACTCAGCTCACCATCCACTCGCACAGTAGCCCTAGCTCCTTCGTACATACTCTTCACAGCACTCAACAATTTCCCCTCCATTCCATATACAGTAAAACCTCGATATAACGGACTTTAGTAGACCAGAATTCGCTTTTATCGGACTCGAGGAGCTACCGGACTAAACCCCTATATATCAGAAAAAGTCCGATATAGCCAGAGAGCAGTCGAGACTGCCTGACAACTTCAGCTATGTTCACCACAATAAGACAAGTAAAAGACATGTTTTTCAGTGCACAGTACAGTATTATTATACCATTTGATTAATGTAGTGAAGGTATAACACAGTACAATACTGCAATGGTGGTGAAAACCACTGATGCAATCGGGACTAATGTCTGATATATCGGAAAAATTCCGGATTAGCAGGGGTAAGTCCGGATGTCACTTTTATCAGAAAATCGCATATTTCAGACTGGCCTATGCCCCAATTAGTCCGTTATAGTGAGGTCTTACTGTACTCTTAAAACCTTCCACATACCTTGCCTACCTATTCTGTCATAAGCCTGGACAAAACAAACTACAGTAACATACAAACAATACATCAGGTCCATCTCACACTATGACGGTCCAGCATGGGCAGCATCCATCTCACATGCACAACAACAACAAACTACAGATCGCACAGAACAAAGTGCTTCGTACAACTGCAAGTTGCACACAGATCACACCCACTGAACATGTACACTTCAAGACCAATGTTTTGGATCTCCACAAACACCTGGACATGCAAAGAACATAATACATAGCATTTGCCAAACTATACCCACAACACCCATCACACTACATGCACAACCACCCACTCATCACCAAGGTACATTAAAAACACTCGAGAGCATTGCTACAAAGAGATACACAACACCACTCAAACACCTCCACCCACCCACACAAACATAACTAAACACATACCAACTACACTAGTTTAGGGCCAAACTCAGTCCTTAGCCGCCCTTCACCACTCATACACAAAGCAGAGGCCAAGTTAAACAGAAGAGGCAGAGTGCACTTGAGCAAACTATTCTGTGGCCACCACCAAAGGACTGTTAACACCACAGACAATACATGCCCACATTGCCAGGCTGCCAGTCATACACTGACACACAAACAGGTATTTAGAGACTGCATAGCACTGGTAACAAACATACAGACACACAACATATCTGAGGTGAAAGATGTCTAGTTGTATCCTGTAACAGTGATCAGTTTCCTCTGTTGCTCTGATGTTCTGTCCTAGTGACACAAGCAACCCACCACGACCACGACCACCACCACAGTAAATATCCTCTGATGTGCACCTTTTTCCTCTTTTCATCTTCAATATACACAGTGGCTCTCCTGTCATCTCAATCAGTGCTGGATGGACCAGTAAGTAATGAAGGTGGCCTCCAACACTTCTCTTACGTATGAGACTCTCTGGTCTCTGGTTTTGCAATTTTTTGCTGGGTTTACGATGGAAGAGTTGAGAGGTAGGATGGGACTGGAGTGTATTGGTGTTGTGATGAGGAGATGTAGGCTGAGGTGGTTTGGACATGTGGAGAGGATGGGGGATGATAATTGAGTACAGAGGGTGAGAGGTGTTAATATTGGGGGAGGGGTTGGGAGGGGTAGACCAAGAAAGACATGGGACGAGGTCATTAAGTGTGACTTAAGGGTTAAGGGACTGAACAGGGAGGCTGCCAGGGATCGAGCAGTGTGGAGAGCCGCCATTAGGTGACCAAGGCCGACGCATGCAAGCATGTTGGAGCCTTCAAAAACGAAACGAAACGAAACGAAAACAAAGGAGAGTCATATACTTCAACTCAAAACCACAGCAAGATGGCAGAACCTTCAAAGACGTTCTCAGTGTCTATTTGCAAATGAAAGACTAGTTTTTTAATAGGTTACTTTTTCCAGCACCAATTTCACGAAAGAAGAAAAATTTATTAAAAAAACAGCAAATATCATGAACTGCCCAGGATTTAGGAGGTACAGGAAGGTGACCAGCCTTGACCCATGAGGGCATCATCATCACAATCATCATCACCATCCAGACCACCTCTCCCACCCCATGGTACTGAATATGACTGAAGAACCTTGAGCTGCCTCTTAGGGGTTCAAATCAACATGCACAGCACCATATCAGATAACTTAGACCACTAAACTACTTAGCAATGATAGCACCAAACAGGTAAGGAACCACTGGCTATGACTGGACAAAAGTGTGTAACTAACCAAGAGGGCTGAGAGTGCTCTTGGCGAGGACATTCCTCTTCTGCACAATGTCGTAGAGAGCGAAGCCGTGCGCTGTACCACACGCCACCAAACCCCACTCACTGTGCAGTGTCAGGGAGGTGCAAGCAGCAGGAGGATAAAACTGCACCATGCTTGTTGGCTGACAAGAAAAAAAACATATACTGTACAGTGATTCACAGTTAAGTTCCCTCTATGAAGTTTGTGATGATAAACACATGTTAACAACTGTGGACAGCAACACCACTATCTTTTCATGTTTATTTGGGAGGGAGGGGGGGGGAACAAATCATCATCATCATCATCATCATCATCATTATCCTGACACTTCCCATGTAAAGGTGGATTGAGGCAGGATTTGGAGAAATGGAAAGAGGAAATACAAAATTGGGAGATCAATGATATGTTTAGTGAAATGGTCTACATGATCATTCACAGGTAATTCAAGTTCCAGGAATACTGATGATTATTCACAGCCACCAAATCTGTGTGGAACTAATGGGTGTTGCAAACAGTTCAATCTTTTTGTATCGTACAGTATTTACAAATCATGGAAAGATCCTTATTGCATTTACTATGCACTCATTGCTCATTTTACCACTATTCTGGGCCAATGACACACCAAAGTGGCATTTGTTGGCCAACCGATTCCAGGCTGATGACATGCCGGTGCGTCATTTGTTGGAGCGATTTTTCATGGCTCAAATACAAGGCACAACAATTTGGTGAACACAGGCAACAAGTCTTCATTTTGTTGGGAACTCACCCCTAGCCCAGGAATGGGGGTAAAAAAGTTATGCAAGGCTGGCCCAGAATAGTGTTAACTACAGTACACTATGGAAGTTGTTGATGGGGAAGAACATGCAACTTTTTTAGGGTGATTCCTCATTTGAGACTACTTTTTAAAGTGTCATTGAAGAAATGGACACCATTACATGGCACCAACATTGGACAGGTATTAATATGACCTTCAACCCTTTAAAGGTGGGTGCAGTAAATTTTACTGTGGAGCAAGAATGAAAGTAAACGCTCCTGGCATAAAAATACTGCGCTGTTTCATGGCCATGTAAACTCTAAAGCAATCTGGGAACAATCACTACTTAGTAGAAATTTTCCCACAACATGCCTACCTGTGCCATGTCAATGAAATTCACATATACCATCTTGGAGAAGTTAACTCCTTCCCCATCATGGCATCTACCATGAGGAAGATGGTGCATTGCAACAATGGTGTAATGCTTCAATCCTTCATAACAAATTAACATTCATTCTTTCACTTCAGCCACTCCTGCCTGTCATTTTTTGCAAATGACCACTGGAAGCACTAAAAATATTCCTGATTCACATACTCACACAAGACAGGTTAGTCAGCAGTTGAAAAAAATAACAAATAACAAAGCAAAGTATCATCACAATGCCACATGAAATGGGCCACACATCCATTTACTAACCATCCACACCTTAAAAACTTTTGATTCTACTTCTTCACACAAATGCTTTAACTAAATGAAGTAAAGCCTTTCTGTATCTGCCAGGTTAATAATAGGTGAAATCCAGTCATGAGTACTATTATACATAATTTAACTATGATTTTTTTTATCAGTTCTTTTGTTCCTCACTGTCCATACCTCAATTTCTCAAGCACTCACAAATCTCTTCATGCCTCTTCTTGGTTTTCCATACATTCTGTCTTCAAACTATCTCATACATACCACTTTCAGCACCCCAGCCACACTAGTACTGCTCTTCAGCCAGTGTGTTTCTCACCTGCATGCCAATGTCAAACTTGACTGGGTCAGACCGTCGGTCAAGTTTACTGTGACTCTTCCACACAAAGTTGTCCGTTTCCATCACCAGATTCACCTCAGTACACTGCCAGATTGTAAATACAAACAGGAACAACATGGTTTATTTTTTTCTATCCAATATCTAGGGTTTTACATTACCTAGAACAGTGTCACTTCCCCTATATAATAAATCCAAGGTTGGAAAATTACAATATTAGGCCTAAATGAAATTGGACTGGTTAATGTACACACATATATAAAGCAGCACAGTAAACTTCCACTTATCAGAAAATTATATGCTCATATCTAGATTGGCTGAAAAAAATAATAAACAGACAATAAGCATAAATAATTAAATAAATAAATAAAGAGCATCGGCATTATAGTTTGCAAGGGTGCCGTGCAACTTGTGGTGGCATTGTCAATAGGCTGTCCACTCACATCACTGCTCATCAGAGCATGTGCATACCACACTTGGATTCATTCTGTGCCAGTGTTTATCAGATGAGTTTGTGTTTCTCTAGTCTGTGTGGCCTTGGTTATCATAATGACTCCTTCTACAAAATGGCCACAGAAGGTACTGATATTCAAACAAAAATGAGAAATCTTACAACAAACTGATGATGGCTACATCAGCTCATGCATAATGGCAAAGACTTCATAATACCTACTCATATCTACTGAAAATTATCACTACAGAATTTGCCTAACCCTATATGAGGCGCATAGAATCATAACGTCTCAAACACCATTTAAAAAATAATAGAGAAAAACGCCTCCAAAGTCTGGGGACTTTTAAACACGTATATCTCAGGAACTACACCAAGAAACCAGTCTTCAAAGTCACAGATCATCTAAACACGAGAGGCACCCAAATTCTCGCTGCAGCCTCCACAACCCCACAACATCCACTACACTTCATGGCAGCACATCCACACACACCAAGGAACTTCAAAACAACACCAAGCACATGATATCATACACAAACACTGTCATCTCTCCCCCATTGCCCACCTCAGACTAGGTTCCAGAAGCATATCCATACTCAAATCACTCGCCACTCCATTCGGTCACTTAAAGACAACACACAGCCGCATGCACGGTTCCTGATATCGATCCTTCTGAATCCTATCTCCCTTGTGAGGACAGGGTCCACCTGGCCAGGCTGAGATGTGGATGACTCCGTCGCTGACGCCTGTCCAGGATGTAACAGAGCACCCCATACTATTAAGCAAATTATGGAAAAAAGCATTGTATACAATCATCTATGCCAACAACACAACATACACTCCTTGAGAGCTCTGTGGGAAAGCCCAGTCTCGGCCGTGGCCTTCCTTAGGGACTCGAGGCTGTTCGGCCAGACTGCCAAGAGAACAACTACTACTACGACAGATATTGCACTGCTTTTTGTTTATAAATGTAGTGCAAGGTCTCATAAAAATATTATCATTTACATGAGAGAGAGAGAGAGAGAGAGAGAGAGAGAGAGAGAGAGAGAGAGAGAGAGAGAGAGAGAGAGAGAGAGAGAGAGAGAGAGAGAGAGAGAGAGAGAGAGAGAGAGAGAGAGAAGCTCCTGGTCCAGATGAAATTCCTTCAATAGTACTTAAAAATTGCTCCCCAGTGTTGGCTCCTTTATTGGCAAAATTTTTCCACTTATGCATCTGTACCTCAAGTTTTCCAGCCTCTTGGGGAGAAGCAAATATCCATCCTGTTCCTAAAAAGGAGGCCACTTCTGATCCATCAAACTATAGACCAATTGCTATAACTTCCGTTCCCGGTAAAGTTTCTGAGACACTAATAAATACACACATACTCATGCACATAGAAATCAATCAATTAATCAATGATCGGCAGTATGAGAGAGAGAGAGAGAGAAACATTAAATTTTATTTCATATACACAGCATACCATACACTTACACACACATGCTTACAAACTCTAGTACATCACATTCACATGCTCACAAATTCACGTACACATACAGGCATTGACACATGCACATAAAGACAATAATAGGCACATTACAGGCACAGTAGCTCGATCGGTAGAGAGTTGGCTTGCAGTCCCGTGGGACCCAGGTTCGAATCCTCGCTGGTGCAGGGAACAGTTTAAGGATTTGAATTTCATTAAATCAGGCTTTACTGATCTACCAGAAGACCCGCCGACATGTCGTAAAAATAACCCCGCTAATACCAATACACCAGTCCTGTATGAGTCAGCCCTAGCATGTATTCAATATGGACGGTGGGTGTTAAGCGCCGAAGTGGTGACATGTAGAGGTGTTGGTATGTAGGAGGACTGCTGGGCCTTGATGGCAGGCTGTAAAGCCTATGCCCAGAGTCGGACACACACACACAAAAAAAAAAAAAAAACATGAAAATAATAATGACAGTAATAGTGGTAATGATGATTACAATGATTCTGGTGATAATGAGTGTTCATATTGACAGTAAATTGAGTTTGTAAGCATGTGTGTGTGTGTGTGACAGTGTAAGGATATCTATAAAATAAAATTTAATGTCTCTCTCTCTGTCTCTCATGTAAATGATAGAATATTATAGTTGAGACCCTGCACTACACTCAGAAACAAAAAGCACTTCGATATTTATCTTACTTTCTGAGATACATGAGTTTAAATAGTCGCCAGACTTTGGAGGTGTTTTTCTCGTTTTTTAACCCCTTAACCACGGGCATGTCGGATGCGGTTCTTGCGCGTCCCGCAGGGTTACTTGCGCTCCGACTGACTTTTTAAAAAATATTTGCCAAAAATCAGTTATTAGTCCTAGAATATTATAATTACATATGGATATGGCACATACCTTCAGCTTTCTCCTGGGATGTTTGTTGAGCCTTCGTCGACTACCGTAGGACTTGTGGAGACTTCTGAAGTTGGGTAACGAAGTCTCCACTTTACATTTCCCAACATCCCGTAATATGATTACCACAGCCTGATATTATCACTAGAAACACTATTCAATGATTTTCAAGTAGTTTGGAATCCATACTCAAAAAAAAAAAAAAACACTGCGAAAGCAATGTAAATTACGAACGTGTACGAGCCTCCCACCTGCGTTCGTTTGCTGCTGGTATTCTGTCATTTATTATTCACAAACACACTCACACTTTATATTCCTAGTACTTTATTACACTTACATATATCTACAGTATTTATTGATAAGTTTCCTTCAGTAATAGTAGTTTATTTTCACTCCAGGCATTCACTTTCTCATTCAGTAAACTACATAAAGACCAAAGCTTTCATTTTCACTGTCATTACTCCAAGTATTAGTCACTATCCATCACTATCATTGATAATTCAGCTAGTTCACGTCAACAGCAAAGTCACTTAGTCCTTTACCGCTTCCCACAGTTTAGTAGGGGTAGAGGTCACAGGGCCCTTTACAATGGCCACAAAAGCGGCAAAAATGGAGGGGCGCGACTGTGACGTTATTCCACCTTGAAGGACGACAGTGAATTGAATGATGAACGTATCTGTGTAGCCAAGGGTTGAAAATGTCAGCTGCTAATGTATATGCTATGAAATAATTTGTAGGAAATCTAGACAATACATAATAAATAAGGTAGTTCCAGGTGAAAATAAATATCACTCAGGCTTCTCCCTTCCTTTCTTATATGTATTTATATTATGAGAATAGGACATACGGCATATTTCAAGGGGAAAAAAGCAGGGGAAATTTGCGAACGAGTGCACGTGGGTGTTGTCAAGTGATAATTAGCCAATTCTAGGTGTATGGCACTATCAATTACCTTATTTTTTATACATGTATTATTTTGTATAAGAATAGGGCATAGGGCTCATTTCAATGGATGAAATCAGTGGAAAAATCTGGGGAAGATTTGCGTAGCGCAGAGCAGCTGAGCAGACAACACGAGAGGGTAATGGAAGGGAGGTAGGGAGGGGAGTCTAGAATGGGGGAAAATGGCTAAATTGTCAACAATGGATGGGAGTACTGATGACAATAGCAGCTCTGATTATTGTTGGACATTGGCAGTACTGATAGATGATACAAGTCACCACTTGAAAGCACGGGCGAATTCAAAACAACACAGAATCACAAAAGTGAAGCCCCGCGGTTTGATCCATTGCTACAGAGCGTCACCACAGTGACGACTCGCGCTTAAGGGGTTAAATATCAGCGCTTGGGAAGTCATAATTCGAAGCACCTCATATAACCATAACCTTGCCAAACCTAACCTAACCTACAGTAAAGTAATTTAGAAAAAACAAAACAACTTAATCCAAACCCTCCTACAAAGCTGTAAAGGATCGTACAGACACTTGAACAAAAACATAAGATCTTATGATGAAATTATGGCCAGCTCAAGAATAACGGCTGACTGTGTAAAATTTACTGAAATATACATAAACTTATTGTTACTTGCCTAACCCTAACCATAATCTGGCTCTGCCTAACCTAATGTAACCATACCTCAAGTACGGTACTCTAACTTAACCTACCATAACTATTAACATAACCTCGTTTCATTTATAAAGGTTCCAACAACCGGGCAAGAGTCAGCCTTAGTGACCTAATGGCAGCACTCAAAGCTGCTCAATATCTGGTAGCCTCCCTATTCAGTTCCTTATCTCTGAGGTCATATTGTGACCTAAACCAAGGTCAGTTTTTCATCTGCCTCTCGCAACCCTACCCTCAACATTCACATCTCTTACCTTCTGAACTCATTTGTCATCTCCCATCCTCTCAACAAGCCCAAACCACCTCACTCTAGTCCTCCTCATCACAAAACCAATATATTCAATTCCCATTCTTCCTTTCAGTTCTTCAATTGCAGTATAGGTATTAACCCTCTGGGGCTCGCATTCAAGGACACACTACACATTATCATTTCTGAATGCTTGAGCATACGAATATCCTCTTCCTTTACTGCCCAGGTCTCACTACCATACAGCATTACACTACTAATAAATGCTGCATACAAGGACCCCTTAGCAAAGGAGAGCCCTCTCTCTGTCAGGAGAGGCAACAGCTCCCTGAACTTCCTCCAACCACTCCTTATCCTAGCCACAGAACTAGTTCCAGCCTCATCCTCCAGTGCTAACATGTCCCACAAATACCAAAACTCCTCCACACACTCAGGAGATGCTCCACCAAGACCAATCTTTTCTCGCCTCTAAATCTATATATGCTTTCCACAACACACCGTACTCACGAAATCAGCATTAATTTGCAGTCTACCTTTTATACCACTACATCTTTTATGCACCCACTTAGGCTATCACAATCACTAATGAATCAGTATAACCTAGCCTAACCTAATTTGACTAAACTCATTGAAATTCAAGACTAAGTGAATCTGGATAGAACTGGGGTGGTTTTAGTAAGCATCCATCATTATGCTTATGAAATATTCATGCACCAAGAAAGCAAAATATAATTAACCCTGTGCAGTGTATTTTAAAAGAAAGGTCAGGTAACCCTATACAGTACTGTGTAGTTTCTTACTGCACCTGTATTGGACTACATTCTTATACCTTTACGGTATTATGTACTACAATCAAAGGAAACTGTGTCTGAGATGGCATGCATAAGGTCCTGGGACATTTTCTGAGTGATTTTGGGTAAAACCTCAAGTATCTGAACAAGCCTTGCCCAAACTGGTTCAAATATAAGAAAGTTTACTGCTTTTCATTCATTACATCAACTGCACAACACATGGAAAGATCTTCCACTAATAGACACTACTTGTGGGAAATATTTTTCCCCAGAGTGGCATTTGCATTCTTTCCTTTATAAAAATAGTTGTCCCTCTTGAAAGCAGTGGAAAAATGATCAAGTGGTTTATTAACCCAGAGATTTAGATTTAGTTCTCGTTAATTTCTATTATTAATAAATTAAATGCTACAGCGTTTAACCCTTTTGGACAACTATATTGTAAATATGTGTAAATACTTAAGAATTTTCCATTGGCATGGTTGTAGCTGCGTGGTAGGATGACACGTATCCTGACGAAAAAATGGAGGAAGGTCTAACACATCTTCACATGGATAAAGTGAATATCTGGCTTTAGTTTTATTTAAGACTAAGACTAAATTAAGTTTGATTTTATTTGTAAATTTCACGAAGTAATTCACTGTATTTAGGTAATTGTAATTAAAATAATATTTGGCATCTCTGAATCCTATGACAGGGGAGAGATTTGCCACTATTTCACTCTGTTCCTAAAGCTAGTTCGAGTTGCACCTCGTATAAATCGCACCTATGGATGCTTGGAAAGCCCCAGGCAAACTGACTGAGACCTCAAGCCCATGGTCATCTGTTATTCTGACTCTATCTAGCTAAGTAACCTTTATGATTTGGCCAAATCAGGGGGACTAGCTATAAGGAGATAATTACTGGTGAGTCAGAGTATCAAATATACCCTAATTTCCTAAAAGACTTCTATTATTTAAATTTAGTATTTGTGGTTGTTAGACTAACACTCATCAGAGAAGAGAGTGTATAAACTTTTCTGACACTAGTATTTCATAATCCCCCGGTTCAATCAGTTACACATGGAATGCTACATATCTCTGTAACTAAACAAACCCAACAATAGCTTACAGTGTTAAGAAGCAGATGATGTTAAAAAAAAAAAGTTATTGCAGCATGTAAACCATGACTGAAACTGACCTCTGGGACAAATTCCTTCTCCTCTGCTGAAAGTGCCATGAGCAGCACTTGACCCGCAGTGCCAGCCACAACCAGGGTGCCTGTGTACGGGCACAGACACACCTTCTTCACACCCAGCCGAGGGTCATCACTGTATGGGTCAAACAGCCCTGCCTGCAACACAAAACACTCAGTATCATTATTCTGACCCTACATCTAGCTTCAACCAGTGAACTGCAACATACCTCGTAAGGGGGTGTCTTGGAAAGCTACAACATACCTCATAACAATGCACCACAGCGGTTCTAGAAGGATCAACACGACACAAAATTTATGGGGTATTACGGTAACTTGTAGCTCTCATTCCCAACCCCAACCCCGAGCCCAGATGCTAAGTTGCACCAACAACAATGACCCAAAAGTTTGCACTTAGTAATGCATTTCCCACAATATTATCACACCAGGAAAGGCAGTCGTGGGTCAAAATTGTTTAGAATAACAAAAAATCTAATGTAAGGTCAATGGGAGGTAATGGAACAGAAGAAGGGTGGTAAATGATGGGTGTAAAAGTAGTGCCCTAAAATCATACTGCAGCCTGTGGTGTGAGCTGGCAACCCACCTGGCAAGCGATAAGCCTGGCGACAGCCTGTCTCTTCTGCCCCAGTACACATTTCTCTCTCTCTCTCCCCCTCTCTCTAAGCATAGTTTTCATGTTCCTGCCAGAAATGCAGTTTCTGACAAAAAAAACAGAAAAAAAGTGGGAAACTGCACAATGCAATTTCCTAGCCACTGATATACAGTAATCTCTCTACTATCTGACGTAATACAGCCAAAGGCATGACCAGACAGTGGTCTTGTCCGGATAGTGGCCATGATGCTCCAGCACTGGTCATTCATGACCCTAACCTAACCTAAATCAGAAAACCACCTACCTACCTCTCTACTGGACATGCATAGCACTTATTTAAGTCCCCTTTCACATAAATAATGCAAACACAGCATGAATTAACTGAATTTTAACCAAAAAATGACGATTTAGAGGTGAGTAAGGCATAGGTGCTAACAACCTGCCAGCAAGTGTAAGTATCAGGCATGGAAATCACTATGAAAATCACCCTCTCTCACACCATATGCATTAAATAATGGCCAAAAAGCGTGAATTCATTGAATTTTAACCCAAAAATGATGATTTTGAGGTAAGTAAGGCATAGATGTTCATGAGTTGGAAGCTTAGTGTAATAAGTATCGGATGTGGCAATCACTATGAAAATCATCATTTCTCACATCTTATGCACTAAAATATTGGATACAAAGCATCAAATAAATAAACTGTTACCAGAAAAGAGTTAGGTATGGCAAAGGTGTTCGCTGTTCACCAACAGCACTGGTCATTCTTGACCCTAACCTAACCACCTACCTACCTCCCTACCGGACATGCATAGCACTTATTTAATACCCCACTCACATAAATAATTGGCACAAAGCATGAATTAATTGAATTTTAACCCAAAATGATGAATTTGAGGTGAGTAAGGCAGGGGTGTTCACGAGTTGGCAGGTTAGTGTAAGTAAGTATCGGACGTGGCAATCACTGTGAAAATCATCATTTCTCACATCTTATGCACTAAAATATGGGATACAAAGCATCAAATAAATAAACTGTTACCAGAAAAAGAGTCAGGTATGGCAAAGGTGTTCACAGTTCACCAACAGCACCGGTCATTCTTAACCCTAACCTAACCTAAATCTGAAAACCACTTACCTACCTCCTTACCAGACATGCATAGCACTTATTTAATTAAGACCCCATACACATAAATAATTGGCACAAAGCATGAATTAATCGAATTTTAACCCCAAAATTATGATTTTGAGGTGAGTAAGGCAGGGGTGTTCGCCAGCTGACTACATAATGAACGTAAGGAAGAGACATGATTATTACTGAGAAAATCACCTTTTCACAGCCTGTGCACTCAAATATGGGACACAAAGCATGAAGTAAATAAAATGTAACCAGAAAAATTATGATTTAGAGGTAAGTAGGCCAAATATGTTTACCAGTTGACTAGATAGTGAATGTATGTAAGAGACATGGTAATCACTGAGAAAATGACCTCTTTCACAGTCTGTGCACTCAAATATGGGACACAAAGCATGAAGTAAATAAAATGTAACCAGAGAATGAGGATTTAGAAGTGATTATGGAAAATATTTAGCAGTTGACAATGTTTACTTACATGTCCATGATTGTTGTTTACTCCTTGTTTACCCCCCCACCTCTAAGGTTTTTACAGTGGTCATAATTGCTCTTGAAGCATGTCCAGTAATCCAGTGTTTAACTACACTTAATCCTTTAGCACTGTGACTTGATTATTTAAACAAGAACGAAAATACCGCAAACGATCGGACAGCCGTCCACTGTTCACAGGAGTTGAGACAGAACTAGGAGGAGGGGGATAGGGCAGGAAGGGAGCTAGTTGGCGCGCGCGGGAAATTCAAACTGACGCGTTCAGAAAAAATCGGATTATTTTCAATTTTTTGCAATTTGGGGATTTCGGCCATCGGCCCAAAATGTCCGAACAGTGATGTAACCGGATAGTGGTCATCCGGATAGTAGAGAGATTACTGTACTCGTATTCATGGAAATCTGTATGAGTGTGGGAAATATTTCCCCCCGAGCTGTTGTGCTATTTACTTTTAGTTGTCGATCGTTAAAGGGCAGAGGAAAACGTACTTGAGAGGTTTAAAAACCCAGAGATTACGTTCTGTTAATTCTTATTATTAATAAATTAAATGCTACTGCGTTTAACATTGGTAGACAACTATGTACATACATGTAAAAACTAGGGAATTTTCCATTGACCTAAACTGCGCCTGCGTGAATGACGTGGTAAGGATGAAAAAGCCCACGATCAAACGGGAGGCCAGTTTTAATATATATACAGTATATCTATCTGTAAAAAAGGGGAATATTTGGATCAGTTTAATTAAAACTAAGATTAGATTAAGTTAGATTCACCTTGTATATTTTACAGAGTAAGTTAGCTGTATTTGACTTGTAATTTAGCAATAGTTGGCAACTCTTCTATCCTATGAGGGACAAGAAGCTCGCCATGTTGTTCAGTCCTTGAGCAGATTTCACTCCGTCAGTAGCTGCGCTAAACTGTTTGTACATAGACCCCAAGGAAGCCTGATTGCCCAGGAAAGACCGAAACAGCACGCCCGTCGTCATCTTGTTGTTCAACTCAATATATAGCTAAGTGACCTTATTGATTTGGCCAAATCTTAGGGAACTAGCTAGTATATGAGAGGTGATTGTAGGTGAGTTAGGGGATTTAATTGCCTGATTTACTCACGAGACTTA
>JAGKTI010018617.1:0-17573 GCA_018397915.1 Birgus latro | reverse complement strand
GCTCTCATTCAGCCTGTCCCAAGGAAGGGTGACCATTCCCAACCCCCTAACTATTGCCCAGTAGCTTTAATAGCTATAACATCCTTTATCTCAAAGGTTTTTGAGTCTATTCTTAACAAAAGAATTTTTAAAGCATCTTTCCTATCATAACCTTCTTTCCAATTGTCAGTATGGGTTCCATCAGGGATGCTCCACTGACAGTCTTCGCACCTACCTTTCAAACTCCTGGTCGAAAGCTTTGCCATTGCACTTGACATCTCAAGGGCTTTCGATTGAGTCTGGCATAAATCTTTAATTTCCAAACTGCCCTCTTACTGTTTCTATCCTTCTATCTGTGCCTTCATCTTTAGCTTCCTTTCTGGTCATTCTATAGCTGCTGTTGTAGATAGCCACCATACTTCTCCTAGATCTGTCAATAATGGTGTTCCTCAGGGCTCTGTCCTATCACCAACTCTCTTCCTTTTATTCATCAATGACCTAAGTATCCACTCATATGCTGATGATTCCGCCCTTCACCTTTCCATGTGGTTCCCACAGCGTCTGTCTCAGCAGTTACTTCAGCAAACAAGGGATGAGGCTGTGGCACACCTAATGTCTGACTTGTAATTTTGTTGTTTGTAATGCATCAGAAACTCAGTTCTTACACCTATTGACCTGTCAAAATCTTCCACAGGAGTACCCACTAATGTTTAATAATATCCAGCTCAATCCTGCATCATCTTTAAACATACTTGGGGCCTCATTCTCTCAGGATTTATCTTGGAAAGATCATATTACATCTCTTGTAAAATCTGCTTCCAAGAGATTAGTTGTGCTAAGCCAACTCTGAACCTTCTTTACCCCTGCACAGTTGTTGGCATTATACACAGGTTTTATTTGCCCCTGTGTAGAGTACAACTCTCATGTGTAGGGAGGCTTCCCACATACAGCTCTTCTCAATAAGGTGGAGTCAAAGGCTTTTCGTCTCATTAACTCTCCTCCTCTTCCTGGCTCCCTTCAACTTCTGTATCTTCACCATACTGTTACATCTTTATTTCTTTTCTGTTGCTGCTTCAGTGGTCACTGCTTCTCAGAACTATCTGCTTGCACCCTTCCACCACTACGACAGGCGTGTAGCACCTGTCTAACAACAAACTCTCATCCCTTTTCTGTCCAGCTCTCATATGCAAGAGTTAACCATTACTCCCAGTCCTTCATTTATGCAACATGTCAGCTCTGGAACTGTCTCCTTCTGTCTGTATTTCCTACTTCCTATGATCTCCGGTCATTCAGACGCAGTGTGTCCAAGTATCTCAAAATGAACAGACAGGGCCGGATTAAGATGATTCGGGGCCCTAAGCCATACATTTTGGCTGGGACCTATTCCCCTATTAAGTTATATACATCAAACATCAATATCTTATCCATCATATTAACCCTGTTAAATCCATGTAAAATAACAGATTCAATAAAGTGGTGGTGGTATATCCATCATGCTAACCCTATGAATAAATCAAGAGAAAAGAACATAAATTTCATGAAGTAGTTCATTTATTTATATTATGCATGCATAGCATATCTATCATATTAATGCTACAGTTAAATCCATATGAAAGAGCACATGTCAATGAAGCAGTGCTTAATATTTACATGCATAGAATTATTGGCAAGTGACATAACCATCACTGAATCATACAGTATTAACTTTTTTCTAGATTTAGTTTTAGCAAAGTTATTAATGATGTCCTGAAAATCAATCTCTTTTGTCAAATCTGATTCAGTGGTCAACAAAGAGAGGTTGCACAATTAGTCTTGGCCTAATGTTGATTGAAGCTGGTGCTTCAAGCTTTTTAACACAGAAATT
This sequence comes from Birgus latro, assembly GCA_018397915.1. Taxonomy (NCBI): domain Eukaryota; kingdom Metazoa; phylum Arthropoda; class Malacostraca; order Decapoda; family Coenobitidae; genus Birgus; species Birgus latro. The sequence continues at coordinate 15,730 of JAGKTI010018617.1, read as the reverse complement.
GATTGTTTTCCTTCAGTGTTAGCAGCTGGAAGTGTTAGATAAAGGCGATATACTATGTCAACATTTGGGAAAGTTTCAGAGATTCCAACATTTCGGATATGCCTCAAAGTAACTAGGGGTGAACACTTTTCAGGTGGAACTTGCTTCATATATCTAAAGAATTGAACCATCTCTTCTACAAATGTGTGCTCCACATCTGCCGAGTAATGTTCCTGAAAATGTTAAGCAGCTTCCCTCAGAGAGTTGTGATATTAAACAGAAATTCAAACTTATCTTGGAGTTTGCAGTAGATTGCTTTCTTTTTAATTAATTCTGTTGTCAGTGAATCTAATATGAAGAAGTATGTAGCTGTCTTGAACTTCTTTCTTGGTGACAACACAACTTCATTGTATGCTTCTTCAAAAAACCGTTTCCTTTTTCTTAACCACTAATGTTCAGCCCGGCACCTGTAGTCCTGTACAAGTAGCTTAGCCTTCTCTCCAAAGTTGTAAAAGGCTTGATCACTGCTCACTGAACTCACAAATCCCAGTAAGCTCTCATAGAGAGAGACACATGTTGCTATTTCAATCTCAGTTTTCTGGAGACTCTTGATTGTGGCATTGAACCGTTCCAGTATACACTCCCAAAGTACACAGAGAAAGGCTGTTTCAAATCATCCATTTTTGAAACCAGACTGGATGCCTCACTACTAGTTGTTGTTGTCTGGTCTTCATCCTTTGCCAAGTGAATCAATGCAGTACATATTTCAACAAAGTTCTCTTTCAGAGCATGTGTTGTGTCAGTTCGTGCTGACCACCTTGTGGTTGATAATGACTTGATGACATCTCCATGAACTGTTGATTTCAGAATATTCCAACGAAGAGCTGAAGCAGAGAAAAAGTTGAAGAGTGTTTGTACAAATCCAAAGAATGAGACTGAATTGGCACAACATTCTGCAGCACATGATCCAATGAGATTCAAAGAATGTGCTGAGCAAGGCACATATTCAACCAGAGGGTTAATCTGTTTGATTCGGGCTTGAAGTCCTTGGTATTTACCTGACATGTTGCTTGCATTGTCTTAGCTTTGGCTGCAGCAATCCATAATAGAGAGATCATGTTCATGCAGAATATCAAGGACTACCTTCATCACTGTCTAGCCATCATGACCCAAAACAGGAAAGAATTTTAGGAATCATTCTACAGGCTTACCACTGAAGTCCACAAAATGAACAATGAATGTCAGCTGATCCACATGTGATATTTCTGGGGTTGAATCTACACCAGTTGAAAAGTACTTAGCGTTTTTTCACATCGGAGATGATGTTAGAGGGAACCTTTTTCGTCATCAACTTAGTAAATTCATTGCAGATTGTGGATGACATGTAAGAAACACTGCCTTTTCCAGCACTCCCAAAACCTGACACATGATCTGCAGTAAGTGGATCAAATTGTGCCAACAATTCAGTAATCCCCAGAAGGTTCCCATTGTTGTTAGATCCAAAAACCTAAGTTTCCCCACAAAAAGCAAGTCCTCATTGAGCTAAGAGTTTCACAACAGCAACAACTCTTTCAAGAATATTTCTCCAATAAATGCACTCTTTTTTAATTTGGATTTCCAAATGTATGTCCATTCGACCTTTCTTTCATGCAAGAGGTATACTGGAAATAACACAGTTCCTATGAGTAGTGCTATTTTCATGTTCCCCGATTCATTGAGCATTTTTCCAGTCATTGAATCCATGACACAGTTTGCATGGAGAACAGTACACTTTTCCCGAGGTTTCGGAGTATACCAACCAAGTTCATTTCACTGTTTCAGAATTTGCAAGTTTCCTGAATTCAAATAACGAGTTCTTCCATCATCATAAATCTTTTTTGACTTTTTGAAGTCGATGTCCAGTGTCTGGCTGAGGTTTTCTGCAGTGAATGATTAATGAAGAGAATGCGATATTTTCTTTGGCCAAGAGTGAGGGTTACTTAAAAAAAAGTCTGAGGGTGAAATGTCTGTCACATTTGAAGCACACAGTGAGGAAGTAGATGTTGGCATAGAAGGAGGTGTATGTGTATCATCCACTTCTGAGCTGTCCAGTTCAGTTGCGAGGGCATCAGTACAAACTGCTGTAGGTTTCACAAACATATCAGCAGTCTTTTTGCAACTGGCTGCATCTTTCTTTTCTTGTTCTTCCTGTATTTTCTTTTTTCGTTTCTGTGACCCACTCGCATATGTCTGTCTAGTATCACGTTCACAAGAAGCCATAACTCAGATCGCTCATTTCGCTCATTTTTGCTCATTTTTGAAGGCTCCAACATGCTTGCATGTGTCGGCCTTGGTCACCTAATGGCGGCTCTCCATGCTGCTCGATCTCTGGCAGCCTCCCTATTCAGTCCCTTAACCCTTAAGTCACATTTAATGACCTCATCCCATGTCTTTCTCGGTCTACCCCTCCCAACCCCTCCCCCAATATTAACATCTCTCACCCTCTGTATCTACAATAAAATAAAAGTCCACTTGAGTTCATGCAAATCACGATGGAAATGCGGTGATAACATGGTTATTCTTGATATATTAATAAAGATTCACTATATGGGAGAAAAATGTACCAACAATTTCATAAACTTGCATAAACTAGGCCCCCCCCCCAGCCCCCTTCCATCATAGACCTCCCCAGCAGTTTCCATTGGCCACAGCAATGCTCTAGCAATACATTTTGTGTGAGTCAGTTGTAGAAAAGTGTCAGTAAGGCACTTTTCAATGAGGGAGCATATAAGAAAGATTTTGCTACTGGTAGGTTACTTAATAGATTAGGCTTAGGGTCCTTGGCTGTGGTTATTTTGCAGTTACAGTATATCAGTGATCCCATGCTATAATCAGTATGAACAGTACGGTACAGTACATAAGTTACAGATATAATGGTATACATTATACAAAGCTAGTCTGAAACCTAGAGCCAAAGGGAGGATCATGATTCATGAATGCCGAGTGGAGTCAAGGCGTCATGCATCATCAGCTGTGTTATGAAAACATGCTTAGTTTAAAGAAAACTTTGGGAAGCATTCACCGAGCCACTGACCGCTTTGGTGGACATAAGGGGTGCTGTGGTTGAACCAGTGTCACATACTAGTATGCTTGCACCCAGTCGGCTTGGGCAGGCCGATTACGCTTGGTTCACAGACTACACACATATCCAAAGACACTCCAACACAAGCACTCACACTTGCAAGCACTTCTCACCCTACAAACAATCTCTGCAGAGTACCACATGTTGATGGAGTGGAGATACAGACAGACAGATAGATAGATAACCGCGGGAGGCGCTGCAGAAGGCTGCAGGTGTCAATGAGCAGAAATTTTAAACTTTTTTTTTTGTTTTATGTGTCCGACTCTGGGCATAGGCATCACATCCTGCTATCAAGGCCCAGCAGTCCTCCTACATACCATACACCTCTACATGTCACCACCTCGGTGCTAACACCCACCGTCCATATTGAATACATGCTAGGGGTGTCTCATACAGGACTGGTGTATTGGTATTAGTGGGGGTATTTTTACGACATGTTGGCAGGTCTTCTGGTAGATCAGTAAATCCTGATTAAATGGAATTCAAATCCTTAAACTGTTCCCTGCCCAGTTTAAGGATTTGAATTTCATTAAATCAGGATTTACTGATCTACCTGAAGACCCACCGACATTTCATAAAAATACCCCCGCTAATACCAACACACCAGTTCTTGTGCTGTAATATTCTTTGCTTTTACTGTTTTTATTTTCATTTGGAAATGACTGTATCTATAAATATAGCTTATAATTTAACCCTTTCGTGCGCGATGAAGCATTAGGCGTCATATGGGTCTTTCCGCAAAGATGCACGATGACGCCAAACGCGTCATAAAGGGCAAAATAAATTACCAAAAAAAAGTTTTGGTCGATTTGCATCATTTTTGGAGGCGTCATAGCTTGCCTGGCTCTCATCAAAAGTAATGAGTTGGCAACTGTGGGTCCCGATACCAGCGTCAGTGCATACAGGTTGTTTAGTACCAAACCAGCTGTCAGTGGGGGAGGAGTGCGTGGTCCCTTGCCCCTTTAAATCCACTCTATTACCCGCATCACGGCAGCACGACGTATTTCACTATACCAATAGTGCTTATGTAGAGTTTTTGGGCACTGTTGTGATTAGATTTGGTGTTTGCAATAGGAAATTTAGGGGTTTGTGAAGCATTTGTGGCAGTTATCTGCCGTTGAGCCAACAAAGATTTTGTTACTGTTTCTAACCCTGGTCCCAGAACTACACTGCCTCTACCCTTCACCAAATGTGAGAGTATCAGTGTATCATGTCAATATAGTTTGCAGTACCTAGTGTGGAAGGAAATAGTGAAACAGTGCAGTAGGTTAGAGGGAGGCAGGAAACAGCCCTATAGTCACAAAACAGCTTGAGTACACCGTAGTTTTTTGCATTTTTCTCGAAAACTATTAGGTGTAGGAGAACCAATGGAGCTTAAATGAAAGCCCATAAAATTCTGCATAAGATGATGAAATAAAAACATAACACTGCTCAAAAAAAGTTTTTCGCTAGAGCTCCCCGAAAAAAAAAAAATCTGTTGTCTGTCGGACGTTGTTGTTACTTTTTTGCTTATTACTCGAAAACCATACCTCGTATCAAACTGGGAACTATCCCACTCGAAACCTAATAAAATTCTCTTTCAGTTGATGGTATAACATGTGGAGATTGGTTAGTAAACATTGGAGTTATGATATTGGGAAGTGAGATAAATGTTCCCAAACGTTTATTCACAGCGCCCTAACTTACATATAGTGTGTTTTTTGTGTTTTTTTCCTGCTTATCGTGTAGAACAAACACTGTCGAATAGGAATATATAGGTTTTGTGGCAAAATAAGTAAGTCTGGGTGGTGAAAATAAGCCGAAAATACACGATTATGGTGCGCGCGGAGGGCGGCGGGGGGTGGCGAGAGAGCGATGTGTTGTAGAACAAAAAACTCATGAAACTTACCTGCGCTTGAAAGGGTTAAGGTGGTATCATAAGTAGAAATGATATTGCATTAGGCGTATATTATATGTCCATTATATTAAAATGGCTGCACCCTTGGGGTATTACCCCATGTGCGCGGGGCCCCAAAATTCACGAGGCCCTAGGCCGTGGCCTTTTTTGTTACCTATGCCATAATCCGGCCCTGTGAACAGATCTTGATTTTGGTTCTCTGTTGTATTGTTTTTATTTTTCATGGAAGGAATAGTTTTCAGGCTCCTGACCTTTGGTTCCTTCTTCCATGCATTACAAAAAAAAAAAAAAAAAAAGGTTCATGTTTGTCTGGGTTCACAGGATGCACCCTACTTATGAGAATGACTGTACAACATGAAACACAAGGTTTGTAAGAGGAATTTGTGAAGAAACGTTTTAATTGTAGTTTTACCTACGGATACCAGACATAAGTAGTGAAACAGGTTGAATAATGAGTACAGTTTTATTCATGGAGAAGCAGAAAGAGCATGAAAGAAAAAGAAATTATAAGAAAGAGATGAGGGAAAGAGTGGGGAAGTACAGTACAGCAGAAATGAATGAACAGGGTAAACTTGATGCATTTTCATGGCATGCACTACTGTCTTGAGGAGCTAAGCATTACCCACATTTTAGAGGACTCTTCTGTAACAAGTTATTACTGGACACTCTTCCTGGCATCAAACAGTAGCCCATGGTTGGGCTTAAATATGCAGCCTGTTGTTGTATATGCACAATAATTGCAAGATCACAATATAAAATGTTTTTAAGGGTGAAGTGGGTCTTCAGAAAGTGTGTCAAGTGAGAAGGAGAAGAAGAAAATAAAAAGTGGCTTATAGCATGATAGAGTGTAGGGGTAATAGAATCAGCTAATGCAAAGATAGAGGCATATAGTGACTGATTAAGAGGTGATTGGGTAAGTGAGAAAGAGAGAGAGAGAAGGGAGGGAAGTACAATAATTGGCCAGATTAGAGTGGTCTGAGTTTTCACTGTGGGACAAGAGGAGCTAGGATAGGAGAGGTACTGCATTTAGAAAAAATTTATTACAAAGTTGTGAGGTAAGAAACTAGGTTCTGGAAGGAGGTGAGGAATGCAAGAGAAAGTTAACCCTCATACTCTGGACTTAAATTTCATGCCTGACAGAGTATAAGGGTTAAGTTACTCACAGGCGGGCATAATTTAGCTTGTAAGTACGGTAACTGGCATTGGAATTCTGCCGTAGATGAGTGCTGTGTTTATTTGATATGATACTAAGTGTAGAGACATCTGTAAAGTGATAGTTAAAAATGTTTTACATTATAAATTACTTTGCTACAGGTTGAAGCAGATGAGCTGGAGTCAAGATATGCATACATCCAAGTGACTCATGTGAGTCCATACTTTAGTGAGGAGGAGCGCATTAACCGCCAGACTGAGTTTGAGCGTAATCACAATGTTTCCACCTTCATGTTTGAGACACCCTTCACTCAGGGAGCTGATGGGAGGGCCCATGGCAAGTTGGAGGAACAGTGGAAGAGACGGGTCATCCTTCGCACTGGCTACTCCTTCCCCTACGTCAAGAAGAGAATTCCCATTGTTGATATGGAGGTGTGAAGAAATTAGTGATTTGATAGCCTATGAATGATCAGGGTCATCTTTAACCCCTTGAGTTTGGTGACTTATTCTGAAGTTTGTTCTTGTTATTTCCATACAATTTTTTATTCAATATACAGGTAACCTTTTGTACTGGAATGATCACTTATAGCCTTTATTAATCCCCATCTCAGCTAGAGGCCTTCCATAAGTTCAATAAAATTGTCTGATGGTTGCTTGATTGAAGTAGAAAATATGTCATTTTGTGGTAGGTGGGGGCACTCACCATCCACTCACTCAATGTAGTGCTGCTCTCGGGTGTCTGCCCTTTCCTCTTCTCTATCCTTCTCTCCTTCCATCCTCTTCTGTCTTTCTTTCCTTCATTCTTTCCTCTTCCTTCTACCTGTGGGTGACTCTACAGTGAGTGACCAGCCAAATGGTTTCTTGGACACCAGGAAACCATTTACTACACTGGGTGGTAACCTTATAACCAACCTGGTGGTTTAGTGGGTAATTACGGCGCTCCATTCGGATTGAGCCGGTGAAGGTTTATATCCAAGGGGTGGTTGGGGTTTATTGCTCATGTAATGCCACTGAGGGATGGGTGAGGCTGGTCACTCTCATCTTAAATGTCAGGACCATCTTGCCTAACCCCATGCTCCTGCGCTTCTCATGGGGCAGCGTAGGATTGGATGGTGAATGAATGAAAAAAAGTGAATGTAATGGGTCTTTTGTGTATGTAATTCCTTTAGGATATAAAAAGCAAGCCTCATTCATTAGAACATTACACAGTTATTTTTACATGCAGCGTTTTACTTAATGTGACACTGCAAGGTATGCAATGGATAAGAGGAAAAATAGCAAGAGGGAGTATAGAAGTAAAATTGATTATAGACTGATGAGTGAAAGGCTAAAAGTAAAATGAAACCTAGGAGTTGATGATTGTCTTGGGAGATAGGCTTGAAGTGGTGGGTGGGAGTACAGACAGTTCTTGTTATATTTCAAAGATATGTTCCAAATACCTCTACTTCTTCCATGCAGTTAGTAGTCAACATTAAGGTAACAGCAGAGCATGTTAAAGGGATACAGTAAAATCCTCTTTGGAAAATATTTTTGTAAAATATTGAGTCATCTTCATCATCATCATCATCATCATCCGGACCTCCATTCCCACCCTAGGGCAGGGTGAGGATTAGCAATCTCCAGACTGCCAGAGTTTACCCAGTTCAATGGGCCATACCTCCATTTATTCATCATTCAAGCTCTCGAAATCCTGGCTTCATCAGACCACGTTCTGAAGCTGACAGAACGTGGTCTGATGGGGGGGGGGGGAGAAAGAAAGGGAACATATAATGAGGGCTTAATGTGGTTAGAAATGGCACTAGAGAGACTTGGGACATTTTGGCTCTAGAGAGATCTGGGACATTTTCGCAGTTACACTGAGTGGATGCTGGAATTGAGTGTCTAGCAGTAGTTAGACAGATAGATAAATAGATGAGTTACCAAGTACAGTAAGTCCTCTTTATATTTCAGGGATGTGTTCCAAAAATATCAACTTTATATACAGCTGGCACTGTTAATTGCAGAAATTGGAATATCAGCATTTTACAGTAGGTAGCAAAAATCTTTAATGGACAATTTTTTTTGTATATTGTGGACATAAATGCAAAAATAGACATAAAAAGGGCAACATAAAAGGAGAACTTTTTGTCTGGTAATCTGCAGTGTAAAGGTGATATACAGTTTAGTACGTAAGTAATCACACGATTATCCGGACGCTCCATAACCAACATACTCCATATCCGAATGTTAGGCCTTAAGTCTGTTATATCCGTATCTGGATTTATTTGTCTGTATCCGAACATAAAATTTCTGATATATGGTGGCCTACAAATTCAAAAAATCAGTTTGGCAGCCGGCCGGCCTCTCTGGCCAGGTGCGGGCAATAGATCCTAACCCACCACCTGAGCAAATATGTCTGTCCGCCTCCTCACTGAACGGTCAAAGTCCCCTGGCCTCCCGCATCGCTGAGACACTAATGGCTGAGCACGAGTAATATAGACCCTGACCCACAGACTGAACAGATATGGCTGTCAGCCTCCATACGAAATGGTCAAAGTCGCCTGGCTCCCTGCTTGAGCTGAGCCGTGCCCTAGTAAAAGAATGTAACCCACCAGCTACGCAGAAATGGCTCTCCGCCTTCCTTTCAAATGGTCAAAGTCGCCTGGCCAGCCAGTAAAGACATGTCATCGCTGTGTTCATTGGTGGATAACACATGTCCCCACTCACTGTCCAGCTCCAACGGTTGGAGAAGGACTTTTCCTAGGAGGAAAATATGGAAGCTGATAAACCAAGCAGCAAGGGATGCCTTCTATAGCGAGATGAGGAGTAGTGGCTGAACAGGAATACGTTGACAGAAGTGTTAATGAGCAGTACAGAGCCCTCAAGAGCAACCTCTTGAAAGTTACTGATTCAGTATGTGGATGGACAAGAGGCCCACCTAGACAAAGTAACTCAGTGGTGGGATGAGGGTGTAGAAGCTGCAGTTAAGGAGAAGTGAAGGCTTTTCCGGGAATGGAAGAAAGGTGGTAACAAAGAGGAATATGTGGCTGCCAAGCATAAGGCTAGAAAAGAGGTAGTTCCAACGGTTGGAGAAGGACTTTTCCAAGGAGGAAACTATGGAAGCTGATAAACCAAGCAGCAAGGGATGCCTTTTGTAGCGAGATGAGGAGATTAGCGGCTGAACAGGAATACATTGACAGAAGTGTTAATGAGTAGCACAGAGCCCTCAAGAGCAACCTCTTGAAAGTTACTGATTCAGTGTGTGGATGGGCAAGAGACCCACCAAGACACAGAGTAACTTGGTGGTGGGATGAGGGTGTAGAAGCTGCAGTTAAGGAGAGTGGTAACAAAGAGGAATACTGTACTTGGCTGCCAAGCATAAGGCTAGAAAAGAGATTTACAGGACGAAGTCCGAGTCACAGACTTTTAGTTAATAATCTAAATCATGTGGAAAGGAAGAATATGATATTTAAGGTGGCAAATCAGATGAAGTTGGAGAATCATAAGTGAGCAGTATGTTTAAAATAATAAAGGAAGGATAATGGTAAACATATGGGATATCAGAGATGCATGGAAAGAGCGTTACAGCCAGTTGTTGAATAAGGAGTTTGACAGGAACAAGGAGGGTTTGGAGCCAGTAGATCCAGTGTTTGGCCCTTGGCCTTTGATTGACCCTGCAACTGTGAGCAGGGCAGTAGGCAGGATGCAGGTGGGGAAGGCTGCAGGTGTGTCTGGGTTCACTGCTGAAATGTTGAAAGCCTTAGGAGATGGAGTGAGGGTAGTCACTGACCTGATAAATACAATTATATATGAGTGTGTTGTCCCAGATGATTGGCTGAAGAGTGTAATTGTGAATGTGTACAAGGGGAAGGGTGATGCCCCGGAAGGAAGAAATTATAGAGGCATAAAGCCTTTAGATTGGATAATGAAGATAATGGAGAGAGTTCTAGAAGGTATGATTAGAAAAAGAGTGAATATTGATGAGGTGCAGTTTGGGTTTATGGCAGGCAAAGGGACCACTGATGTCATACTCATTGTTCGAAAGATTCAGGAAAAATATATTGGAAAGAAAATGGAACTGTACATTGTGTTTTTTTAATTGGGAAGGTAGAGACGTGGTGAAGTGGGCAGGGCGAAAACTTGGGATTGAGGAGTGGCTGGTTAGGGTGGTTATAGCAGTGTATGTGAGTGCTCGCACCCAGGTAAGAGTGATTGGAGATTTGGGTGAGGAGTTTTCCATGAATGTTGGTGTGCACCAGGGGTTAGTTTTGAGCCCCTTGTAGTAGTAGTAGTAGTTGTTCCCTAGACAGTCTGGCCGAACAGCCCCGAGTCCCTAAGGAAGGCCATGGCCAAGACCTGGCTTTCCTACAGAGCTCTCAAGGAGTGTATGTTGTGTTGTTGGCATAGGTGATTGTGTGCAGTGCAGTCTTCCATGATGTGCTTAATAGTATGGGGTGCTGTGTTACATTCTGGACAGGCGTCAGTGATGGAGTCATCCAGCCTCTTCTGATAACTTAAGAGGGCTGGATGATGCCCACATCTCAGCCTGGCCAGGTGGACCCTGTCCTCACGGGGGAGATAGCGTTCGGAAGGATGGATATCAGGAGGCTGCGCATGCAGCTGTGTGTTGTCTTTGAGTGACTGAAAGGAACAGCGAGTGATTTGAGTATGAATATGCTTCTGGAAGCTGGTCTGAGGCAGGCAGGGGGGAAGAGATGTTAGTATTTGTGTACGATATCGTGTGCTGGGTGTTGTTTTGATGTTCTTTGGTGTGTGTGGATGTGCTGCCATGTAGTGTAGTGGATGTTGTGGGTTTGTGGAGGCTGCAGCGAGAATTTGGGTGCCTCTCATGTCTAGATGATCCTCAACTTTGAGGACTTTGGTTTCTTGGTGTAGGTGGTCTGTAGGTGCAGTAGCTGTGCAGCCTGTGATTATTTTTAAGGCCTTGTTTTGTATGGTCTGAAGAGTGTTATAGTGTGTTTTAATGAGGTTAGGAGCCCAAGCAGGGCTTGCGTAATACATCACTGAACGTATATATTGTTTGTATACTGTGGTGGTGGTTTCTTTGTTGTGTCCAAATGTTGTATGGGCAAGTGACTGCAAGGAATTGAGTCTAGGTGTTAATTTATTTTTGATGTTTGTGATGTGTTGTTTAAATGACATTGATGTATTGTATGTTACACCCAGGATTTTGGGTGTGTGTGTGTTTGTGGTAGGGGAATGTTGTCTGTGGTGAGGTGTGGAATGTGACTGTGTTCTGCTGTCCAGTTTGTGAGAAGGGTCACTGTATATTTGGCTGGGGCTATTTTGAGTCTGTTTGTGGTGAACCATTCGTGTAGTGTGTTGAGGTAAGGTTGGAGGATGTGTAACTCACCGGGTCGGTCAGGATCACTTGATGGTAGTGATCGTCAGCTTTTACCCTCCCGGAAGGGAGCTGAGAGCTCATATAGTCCGATCTATGGGCAAGGCTGTGACCTTCACACATGCACACACCCATCCCCTTGCTCAAGGGGGACAGTAACCACCCACTTTGTCAGTGAAACTTTTCGCAACCTGAGTGAGGTGCGAACTCCTGTCTACCAGATGGCAAGCGAGAACGCTACCACTGTGCCAGTGAGCGGTAAAAATGTGTGTGTGTGTGTGTGTGCGGTTGTGTTTGCGTTTTGGTGTGTGCATGTAAGTGTTATGTCGTCTGCACAGGAAGCTATGTGTATTCTTTGTGTGTGGGGTGTGGGTATGTCATGCATGTATAGGTTGAAGAGTGTAGGAGACAAGACAGATCCTTGTTTATCATCGTACTTGAAGCCTTCTCACATGACTTCAGAAATAGATTCCCATGGGAGATGTTGTATGCTGATGAATTGGTGTTGACTGCAGAGAATAAAAGGGAGGTGGAGGAAAGATCTAGGAAGCGGAGAGATGGTATGGGACACAAGAGCTTAGAAGGAAATGCAGATAAAACAAAAGTGGATTTTTGTTGTTTATGCATTATTTTCTAAGTGTCTAGCATTATCCTGGATATTCCCATGTGTGTGTTGATGTCTAAATAACAAAGACCGAAGAACACTGCCACATTAGGAGGGGTACTGTACATATATGTAGGGTATAGATTAGTAGGGTATTGCTCCATATCCAGATTTCATCTGGATTTGGACGTACCAATGGCTTTGTTACATCGGATAATCAAGGAATTGCTGTATTATGTACAGTATAGTGCTGTTCTTCACACATGTTGTGCATTCCTCTTCAGTGTAAAGTGTGTAAAGTAGCAAAAAGTTGTTTCATGGAAGTTCAGTGTACTTGATGTAGTGGAGAAATTTAATGCCCTATTTTATCTTTATTTTCAGAAAAATTAGTATCTGGCAGGTGTATGTGAAGTGCATCTATAAAGAAAAGTACCCCACAAATATATACACATGGTTAGGTCTGTGAGGTGAAGCCAGGGCTCAATGGGCTTTAGTGATTATTTGGCCCATTTCACTTTCCATGCTCTTGGTAGTTGTCCCACTTTTATACTTTCCTTGTTTTTTGATGCTGCTTCTCCCCTTAGGTGGGAGGAACATGATCAACTTCTAATTTCAGGTGCTAGAAATGTCCCCAATTGAGGTAGCCATTGATGAAATGGAGAGTCGTGTAAAGGAACTGACAGAGATTATACTCAAGAAGCCAACTGATATCAAGAAGTTGCAACTCAAGCTTCAGGTAATTCCATATGTTACTTTTGTATACTGTCATGTTACAGTACTTCTTTTCCTTTTGCATGATGTTCACTATTTTGTGTATGCCTACAGTACAACAATATCTTCTTTTTTTGCCACTTCTTCAAGTATGTACCTCATTTCTTTGGTCAGTCATTGCATCTAACCTTTCCCAGTGTTTGGTCCGTGTAGTGCAGCAAAGTATTTTTTTTTTTTTTTAACTCTCCTGAGTGTCAAATCAAATGATTTCCTGTAACCCAGGAAGCAATTAAGTACTTTGGATGGTAACCGTATGACCAACAAATGGATCCCTGGTAGTCAAGTGGGTAAGACATTCTGTATGGATGTAGTCAATTAATATTTAAATCTGATGCCCACACAATACAGCTTAGGGGTGAGCAAATGGTCACTCTCACCATAAATGTCAGAACTGAGTATACCATCCTCAGGCTGCTACACTCCTAATGGGTCAGTTTAGGATTTGATGGTGCATAGATGGAAAATTATTTAAGTACCACCTAATAAACAGAGTTTACAGAATAATCAAGGGAATCTGTTTGTCTGTCTATCTGTCTAGTGCCAGACACCTTAATCCCTTAAGGGGTGGCCACAAACAAATCGCCTCCATGACACTCTGTCCCCCGCCATTTCACTGCCCTGCTCCAAGCTACACCCCCCTCATTCATGTACCTCTCCACTCCATCCCTCCATCTCATCCTTGGCCTTCCCGTTCCTCTCCCCCCCCTCTGCCTCACTCACATATAGTCTTCTCCTCAGTCTCTCCCTCTCCTTCCTCTCCACGTGGCCAAACCACCTTAATGTATTTCTCCTAACGCTTCCTGTCACATCCAATTCCACACCACAACACTCTTTCACTTCCTCATTTGTCAGTCTGTCTCTCCATGTGACTCCACATGCTCCTCTCCAATAAATCATTTCTACAGCTCTCATTCTTGACTTGTGTCCCTCCAACAAAGTCCGAGCTTCACTTCCATACGTTAGAGCGGGTATCACAATACTGTCATGTAGTAGCTTTTTCACCTCCATGCTCACTTCCCTGTTTCTTATCACTGCTTTCAAGGAACCAGCAACCTTTCTTCCCTGCTGCACCCTTTCAAGCACTTCACCCCCTAAACTTCCATCCTTACTCATCACACTAGACAAATACTTAAACACACTCACATTCTCCATTTCCTCCCCATCCAATCTCACTGTACAGTCACTGGCTTCACTTCTCTCGAAGACCATAACTTTACTCTTCCCTACATTCACCTTTAGATTCCGTTTCTCACGCACTCTCCCAAACTCATCCTCTAAGCCTTGCAGCTCCCCTTCGTCTTCAGTTAACAGAGTATCATCTGCAAACAACAGTACAGGTAGTTTCCAAGCACTGCCTTCTCTCACTAGGGCTGCTCCAACATCCACTGCCCTACCTTGTATCTCTTTTGTAACCCCATCCATATACAGATTGAACAACCATGTAGACGACACATCCTTGTTTCAATCCAACCTTGTACATGAAATAGAAAAATTCACTCAGTTCACTATCCACACGCACTGCAGCCTTAGCACCCTCAAACATACTCTTGACGGCCTTCAACAACTTCCCATCCACTTCATATATTTTTAATACTTTCCACAATCCTTGTCTATCCACCTTGTCATATCTAACTATCTATAGCCCGATGCCCTAATCCCGCAAAGGGTGGCCACAGACAAAACGCCTCCAAGTCGCTCTATCACCCACCATTTGCCTACCCTCCCCCCAGCTTACTCCCCCCTCCCTCATATACCTCTCAACTCCATCCCTCCACCTCATCCTCGGTCTTCCTCTCCCTCCCTCCACCCCACCTGCATACACCCTCTTAGTCAGTCTTTCATTCTCCATTCTCTCCACATGTCCAAACCACCTCAGTGTACTTCTCCAAATCTTCTCAGCCACATCCACATCCACCCCACAATGTTCCTTCACTTCTTCATTCGTCAACCTGTCCCTCCATGTCACGCCACATGCTCCTCTCAAGTAACTCATTTCCACTGCTTTCACTCTCGACTTGTTACCCTCTAGCAAGGTCCATGCCTCACTTCCATACGTCAGTGTGGGGATCACAATACTCTCATGCAGTGACTTCTTGATTTATGCTTTCTCCAAATCCTTTAAGGCTGCATACAACTTCTTTCCCTTCTCTAGAAACTTTTCCACTAAAGATCTAAGAATGAATATCTGATCTACACAACCTCTTCCCTTCCTAAAACCTCCCTGTTCTTCTCCAACAAATTCCTCTGTTATTTCCCTAACTCTGTCAATAAGTATCCTACCGTATACTTTTCCTGTTACACTAAGAAGACAAATGCCCCTGTGGTTACCACACACTTCTTTTTCCCCTTTTCCTTTGCACAGGGGAATAATTATACTTGACTTCCAATCCTCTGGGACTCTACCTTCCTCCCAGGCCAGTCTGCACATCTTCCACATCCATTCTATTACTATCTTTTCCCCATGCTTCAGCATTTCCTCACACACTCCATCAATTCCTGGGGCTTTCCCCATTTTAACTTTCTTCATTGCTTCCGCAACAACAGTCCTACTGATTTCTTCCTCTCTTCTCACATCCCTCCTTCTCCCAGCCATTTACCAGCCACTTATACATGCATTACTTTCATTCTCTGTGTTTAACAATTCATTAAAGTGTTCTCTCCATCTGCTCACTTTTTCTCCCTTCTCCATTAGTAATTTGCCATTTTTATCTTTCACTCCCCAACTAACTTCTTTGGCACCCTGTCTAACTATCTTTACCTCTTTCCAGAACATTTTCTTAGATTCCCTCCACTTTACACTTAAATTCCTTCCAAATTCCTCATCCACACTCTTCTTACTCTCTCTTACTAATCTTTTCACCTCTC
>JAGKTI010018616.1:0-17574 GCA_018397915.1 Birgus latro | reverse complement strand
TACCACTGCCAGGGCTGAGTGTATGGGGGGGTCTGCATATGGTGTGGATTGCGTCCAGACGTCTCACGAGATCAAACTAAAGGTAAATATAAAGCGGGAAGAACCTCATATGGGTCCTTGCTTCCCCTTCCCTGCCTAAACACCTCACCTCTCCAAGATTTTTTAAAATTCACCTCTACAGCATTTTCTCACTGATCTCCATTGCATTTTCTTATAGTATTTTCTCATTAACTTATACAGCATTTTTTTCACTAACTTCGATAGCATTTTCTCATTAACCCATACAAGCATTTTCTCATTAACATCAAAGCATTTTTCTCACAGCATTTTTTCATTAAACTAGCATTTTTCTCATAGCATTTTCTCATTAACCTTCCATTTTTCTCATAGCATTTTCTCATTAAACTACCATTTATCTCAATAATCTCTATAATATTTTTCTCATTAACCTTTACATTTTCCATTAGCCTCTACATCATTTTTTCATTAACCTATACAGAATTTTTCCATTAACTTTTATAGCATCTTATCAGCAGCCTCTATACCATTTATTCATTAACTTGTTTTAGCATTTTCTCCTTAATCTGTACTACTTCAGCAATTTCTCATTAACCTCTATAGCATATTTTCATTTCCCTCTATTAGCATTTTTTACTTTACCTCATGAGCATTTTCTTCTTAAGCTCAATAATATTTTCTTCATAAATTTCCAAATTCAGTAATATTTTCATTCACCTCTTCAGCATTTCATTACTAACCTCTAAAACATTTCCTCATAGACATCATAACATTTTCTTAGCATTACAGCATTTTCTCATCAACTTCTCACAAAGGATCTGCCTATTCCAGCTTCTTTTACAATGATCAGTTTTATCTCTGAAAGCTGTAGCTGCATACATACAAAAAAATTCTAGTGATACATATATGCACTTCAACCATAGTCATACATGTTAAAATCTAATAAACTGAGAACTATACCAGTCAATTTAGGAAGCTTTCTAGTACCCTTTCCTTAGTGATTCATTTTGCATTAATCATCAATATTCTTTTTTATGCTATTTATATCTTTTTCATACTGGCATACATTGCTAAAATACCACAAAGAAGACAATCAACATGTCATATGCATTAATAGCTTGGTATGGAAACCTCTTAGCATATGAGAAACTTACCTTGAGTTTCTACATTTCACATGATTTTAACTTAAAAGATTTCACATGATTTTGACTTACTAGATTTCACATGATTCTGACTTTCTAGATTTCACACAATTCTGAGTTATTTTATTTCTCATGATTTTGAGTTTCTAAATTTCACATGATCTTGACTTTCTATTTCACAGAGATGTAAATAATTCATACGGAAGAATCAATGTATACCCACATGTGTAAACAACTTTTGCATATGAGGGTATAATTTCTCCCTTTCCCAGCAAACTGATTTAGGCAAAAAATGTGACTGAATTTCGGCAACGAGGTGAGGGGAGGGACGCAATGGAGGAGAGGAAGGCAGAGCAAGGTCCCAGGTAACAAGTGATGCCGTGTTTACAGGAGTTTGAATCTTCCATGCTGCGTAAATCCAATCACCAAGAAAATTTCAGGATCCAGGGAATTAAGACATTAGTGAGGAAATTCACACCTGACATGGAAATCTCATTATTAATCAACTGACAGCTCTTGACAGCTTTGAAAACCTGTCAAGGCATCCGATCATGCTTTTCCACATTTTTTTTTTCCTTTTTTCTTTTCCAAAACTGTGTTGGGACCTGCAAACTAGGCAGCACCGTGGCACATCAGGGTCTCACTGTCAAACCTTTGCACCAACCAACTGCCAACCTAGCTAAGGAATCACAATCTTCTTGTTTCATTGTATTCATTTGGCTTTGATAAGCTATGTATATTTAGCCGCCCTCTTGTTTCATTTCTTTCAATTGGTCTTGAAAGCCTCTGTCTATTAGCCTCTCTCTTGTTTTGTTTTGCTCATTATCTTTTGAAAGTCTTCGTTTATTCTTGCATGTATCCAAACTTCCTTGCTACATGATCTCTTGTAGTATCCATTCTTCAATCTCCCTACTTCTAGACCTTTGTGCTGACATGCTATGCTTTCCCTTTTCTGACCTCTTTCACTCCCTCTTATATTCTCATGCTTATCCATCAAAAATTAAACACTGCTGGTAATTCCTTGAAATGATAACATATTTTTTCATCTTATTCTTGCTATCGCGAAGCAATTTAGTTCAGCTTAGAAGTGACTACTGGAATTGGAAAGGTTATATAAAGCCCTCAATAACCCCTTTACTTCCAAGGACCTCATTTTTATCTGAAGAAAATGGTCTAGCAGCAGTGAGAATGAAATAAATATGACATACTCCTCAAGAAGACAAACCACAGTTATACTGTATATGGTAGGTTAGAGGTTGGCTGTGTTTACTTATTCCTTCTAAGTTAGAGGTTGACTGTGTTCACTTTTACATGGCAAGTTAGAGGTTTGCTGCATTTACTTATACAGGATAGAACTGTGACTGGCCACTTCACTTATTTAAGAGGAATTAGAGATCAGCCATATTCACTTACAAAGGGTAGGTTAGAGATCAGTCGCGTTCACTTCTTCAAGGAAGGTTAGAGGTCCGCTGCATTCACTTATACAAAGGAGGTTAGAGGTGGGTGCAAAGTTTTGCCTGTGTGACCCCAAGTGCTTGGTGGGAGTAGCGACTGACTACCATGACACTGAAGGCGCGTGTGGAGAACAAACGCTCCCGCACGTTTTAAAACTTACAATAGAGTCATCACTATGGGGAAATGTGGGGAAAAAAATAAAAAATAAAAAAATTCCTCCCTTAATTTCACACCATGTTCGTTTTGCCATTATTGTATACTTTCTTGTGTTGAAGAGAAGCCTTGCTCTGTAAAAATGACAACAACAAAGGTGATGCAGTATTAGCGTAAGATACAATTTACATTTAGCTCTCTCAGCTCAAGTCTTACTCAAGCTAAAGGGATATATATCTTTTTTCACAGGATGCTATAAGAAAAATTGTGGCTCAAGGTTATGCAATCCATTCAAGAAAAAATTCCTGAGGGTGCACAGGATACTGATGCTCGCCAGTGGAACTCCGATGCTGCGGGTCTGCCAAAGAACAGGGGGTCAGCTTATTCATTAGAAAGGTTATTGCACATTTTTAAGCTTTATGGTCACACAAGCCCAATCTCCTCTCCTTTGGGTGGTCTTGGGTGGAGCCAGAATCTATTGTGGCAGGACTGATGAGCTTCAATCTCTCTCTTACTCTTGAATTATTTACTGCAATCTAAAGTGGTAGGATATGAGAGGCCAAAATCTCTCACTTAATAACTATACAATGGCAATGGTTTACACTATATAATCTCTAGTGATATTATTAGAGAACACACTATCTCTCTCAAAAAAATGGCTGAAATCTCTAGTGGTAGCATCAATGAGCTCAAAGTCACTCAATAAATATTTTGCAATCTCTCTCTCAGTCAGTATTTATCTGGTGGAAACATTTTCTCCTGACAGCACACACAAGATTCTGTCAGATCTGTCTTGGTGAGTTACAATTAGTACCTGTAAACACTTATGGTAATACTGCATAGAATATACAGAAGACAACTAAGTACCATTTAATAAGATACAAGATGACTAAATGATTCAGGTTACAGCTAAAAAGATGGACAAGTTCATCACAAAAACTCTCTTCTTGTCTCCCTCTTTTCACCCATTACGCTCTATGGGTTTCACTCAGCTCAGTTACAATCATCTGCCATTACACACACTTATAAGTGTCCTCACCTGTGTTGGTCCCATTTTCCCTTGTTTCTGCACAAAACATTACAAAAGTACCATCCTTGCTACAAAAATGGATCTAACTGGAAGGACTTGTTTTTATATATATTTCTCTACCATTAAGGATTCTGGCTCAGCACCCAAGGTCACAGGACGGCTTGCTCGCGGCAGCCAGTGCTTGACGAACTGCCGTACACATGAATGGTGGCCATTTGTACTATCACAAGCAAAAGTTCAGCAACAATCACATGCCATCACCACAACTGGCTTTCAAGTCTCATCCTGCAATGAACATTTGAGAATATCCTTCCCTCACATACTCTTTGTTTGCTTCATATTGGAATAAAATAAAAAAATATTCCCTTAACATTCACCACCACAGCTGGCAGCGAAATGTCCATGAACTTTTGATTATGACAGTACGGCAATTCCTCACTTAACACTGTCCATGTGTTCCTAGAAACAACCATGTTACACAAAAATGACTTTAAGAATTAGTCACATTTTCAGATATTCAGAAATCATATTCAAGACTGCAAAGAAGTGTCAAATGTATCTGGTGTTGTGAAAAGGTGTATCCATATGCAAAAATGTTAGAGTCCATAAATAATTGAAAGAAAAAAGCAATCCATTGAAATACATGCTAGCATAAATTGTATCAGTCCGGACCATCATACACCTTGACTACTTAACAATGACATGTTACATAAAAAAGTGTTTCCATGATAATCAATAATGTGAACAATGGCATGTTATGTTAAAAGTGTTTCCACGATGATCAATAATTCCATATCGAAGAAAGTGAAAGCATGTAAAGTGAGGAATTACTGCATTACAGACTGCCTTACAAACATGCAGCAGCCATGTGACTGACAGACTGCCATACACATGGGGGGCAGCTGTGTATGCCATGGACTGCCATACATACAAGTGGCAGCTGTGTGCATGACAGAATGCCGTACATGCGCACAGATGGCTGGTGTACAATCAATCAAAAAAGTATCTACAACCATGTGATCCAACACTTAGTGTTGCTCATGGTCACATTTTTTTACAAAGTAAAATACTTCTGAACAAATACTGAATTATATTGTATGAAATTCCTTCTTCATGATGTACTGATAAAAACAGGAGACACTTTCTTTCATGCAAGGTTATTCAACTGTATCAAAATGCAGAGACAGGAAAACTTCAGATACAGGCATACACATTTACGAAAAGTTGCCTGAGATTGTTTTCAAATGTTTCATACAATATTTCAAATTACACAGACCAGAAATAGCTCAGATACTTTTCTGATAGACTGTACTTGGACGAGTGTACCAGGTGTGCTTGTGAGGTCATGCTGTGGGACGAACTTGGGATGCCACGCTACAAAATCAACCGGGCAAGTGTTGGAAATTTGATCTAAAAATAACCATTAAATCTATCAAGTGCTAATTTCTAAATCATTTTATGAATCTGTTTTTATAAACTAATCTGTAAAGAAATAAAATCCATTTACAAATGGAACTGTGACATTTGGACCAGATACTGTACCAATATACCTGTGCAGTAGATCCTTGTTATATGATTGGATATTAAAAATTATCATAATTTTTTTTGGTTTTGGTAAAGTAAATGGAAAAACTAGACATCAGTTTTATAGGCAGTGGTGGGATTTCAATAAGCAATATTTTTTAGTAATCTATTGCACTTAATAGCAAAAATTTAATTTAAATAAAGCCAGCCAACAACAAGGATCTACTGTACACAATAATCAAAATAAATAAACTCTACACAAATATGAAGAAAGAAATAAACCTCCCATGGAATCAATAAAAGAATTAAAGCTAGCAGGAGTCCAGTGGGAAATGCTGGTACCCTGTGTCCAGACTCTAGGGTCGGTATTTTCGTCACTTAAGGACGCTCCCCAGTACCTCATCTTTACAGGTTTAGTTTTGCTATAGTGTGTTGATATTCACTTGTATGTTCTTTATGCAAACTATGTTGGTAATAAAAAACAAAAATAAGATATGTGAGGATCATAAAATGCAGTCTGAATAATAAATTTTAAAGGAAGTAGTGCTAAAAACTTCCTAAACCAGTGAGAACACATGCATTATGGCTGTACTCTCATCAACTAACATGCTCCCAAGCACCTCTTCCTTGTTAGTTATTTCTGTACTTAGCATATTAATTTTTGCATTTGTTATACAGTATGTTCACACTATACTGTATCAGTGTTAAAGTAATAACAATAAAAGGGAAAATTAAGGTGTATCATGAAAACTAAATCACTAAGAAAGATGTTGGGAAGACTCCAAAAATGATGAGACTATGAGCCTTCAACACATATTTTCAAGAAGTTAAGAAGCTTTCCAACACCTCTCCCTTTTCGATTTATCTTGAGTATTGCACCTCAGTATTTTCTCTTTTGCATTTTACATCATTTTCATAACTACACAGCCTGCATAAACATACAAGAGAATATTCATGTGTCATTTCCAGAAGTATTACAAGTCAGTACAGTATTCCCTTTTCCACTACCTACATCTTCTAATACCAACACGACCTGCATAGTTAACACGCAAGAATATCAACACACCATATGCAAAAAGAAACCAGCAAGGAGGGGGTAGTACAAAGCCTCCTAAGCCGACAGGAATACAGGCCAACATGTTGTACTAGTCAGTATTTACACTGTACAGGGGAGAGAGACAGCCCAGGGCCCCCGGCTGAGTAATAATGATGCACCAACTCATTTACGCCCAATACCAAACTGAAGGTGGAGATGCCAGAGGGTCACACTTACAAAATGCACACACCGGGCCTCCAGTCACTCAGAAATGAACCACTGAGCAAATGAGGTTTGTCAATCCTCTCATGGTGTGAATAACTCTTGTATTCTATTCCAACTAATGCCAAATGACTTTCCTACTCTGGGAATGCATCACAGAGCCTGACAATTTGTACTAAGCTGTAGTAGCAACATTCAACACTCACATAGTCTTCATTACCAAACGGGAGTTCATCCATCTTAAATAAGTGAAGATTTTAGTAATTTTGTGGCCTAACTCCAGCGCTCAATACAATATGTTGGCTCTACATCTATTTCATAACACATTTTGGAGTTAAGTTCATGTTACAGCTCAAAATTCAAAATGGCGAGCTATTTCAGGCCAATTTACAGTGGGAAACGTATGGCATCTTCATCTGCCCAGCCTTCATTTACACAGGTGAGTAAACATCCGGAGCCTAAGTTTTGGGAGTGAGTCCCTGATCGGCTGGCTCTTGGGACTGTATATTCATCAGCTCAGGGGGTTTACTTGCACCTCTTCCTTAGTGTATTTTGCTTCATCATCATCATCATTTTGCATATCATACCTCATTATTTCCTTGACTGTTCTTCATGTCTCCTTCATGCAGACACAGCTTACATAAATATGGGACTATCAACATGCCATGCAGAAACAAAACTAGTAAGGAAGAAGTACAAGGAAGTCTCCATAACTGACAAAAACACATTCCTTGGTCACAAACTGTGGGTGGCAGTCACAGGTGGCAGTATTTATTGCGTTCAGTTGTTCGGGTGTACAAAAGTTAGTATTATCTCACTTGTTCTTTTTAATGTCTTTTTTCTTTTCATTCAGTTGTTTCGGTGTACAAAAGTTATTATACCTATCTCACTGTTTCTCTTTAATTTTTCTTTTCCTTCTACCTATCTATTTGATTGCTCTTTAATATCTTCTTTCCTCTTTTCAGTTCTTTGGGTGTATAAAAGTTAGTATTAACCCAGTCTCACTGGTTGCATTTTAATATCCTCTTTCCTCTATTCAGTTCTTTGGGTGTATAAAAGTTAGTATTAACTCTCTCTCACTGGTTGCTCTTTAATATCTTCTTTCCTCTTTTCTGTTCTTTGGGTGTATAAAAGTTAGTATCCTTTAAATATCTATCTCACTGGTTACTCTTTAATATCTTTTTTCCTCAACGATCTATCACAGATTTCTACACAGTGTGGTGCACGTCCTGTACTTGCTTGCCTGTTAACTGTACTTGTCTTCAATCAGCTTTCACTCACAAGAAAGTCATTTGTGGCAGTAAAATGTAGCAGTAGAACAAATCTACTTTCTAAAACATAAACAAAGGAGTCTTTTTTTTTTTCTTTTTGTACAGCTCTGACGTCAATCCAATCTCCTACACTGTTTGCTTCAAGGGCCGGAATGCTACAACATCTCGACACAATTCAATCATGAGGGCTGGTATCTTTCTGGCCACTAAAAAATATATTTATATAAAAAAATTTATAACCAAAAAAAATATACTGTATATATATATATTTGTCAAAAAACACAAGTTACCACAAGTTGACAAGTTCTGTAGCAGGAAAGTATGTAGTAGGAGGAGAAGGGGAGCAAAAAAAAATAAAGTGGAAAGGATTTTGAAAGTTTTTTTTCCCCAAACAAAATCATTGCTCTCAAAACGGACCGAGATGACAGAGAGAGAGAGAGAGATAGAGCAAGGGAAGAAGGGCTCCTGGGCACTAAACCTATCACCGGATATTCTCATTGCCTCATCTCCCCCTGTGCACACTACAATCAATTCCGGAGAGGGAGAGAGAGGAAGAGGAAAGTCAAGACAGAATCCTACTCTAATTCAGTTATTTTTTAGACGGAATACATTCTGAGAGATGCAACAATCAATTTTTTGCACTGCTGGGCCATCCAAAAAGCTGCTCAGAGAAGGAAGGTCATGAGAGATTTTTGGTTCTACTGTTCCTCTTGCTAATAACTTTTGAAGAAGGGTCTAATGATGATGATGATATCTACTTCTGTAGTTTCTGAGCTCCTCCACTACAACTTTCGTATACATCAAAACATGCTCCAGAGTCTCAAAACATTTTCCATAAAATTAATACTGCACATTGGAGAAATATCTTAACCACCAGAAAAAGTAACAAGGGAACTTGAATATGCAAGTTTTCTATAATCTGCTGCAGACTTAATAACAAAAACATGCAAACCAATAAAAAAAGCTACTTATTACAGGGGTCTCCATAAACTAGTAATACAAATTAGGGAGAACAAATCAACTTTACTGGAGGAAGCAATGGGACTTAATGGTAAATTTTAAAAAGTTTACTATGGAATTCAAAGGTGAAATAAATGTCAAATTAGGGAACTTATATTCAGCACTTACTGAAGGCTACAATATATGCAGGAAAATGCTAGGTTATGTGAAATAATTTTAAATGTGACACATTTTTGGTTCGTGGGTTAGACGATAAAAGTACAGTAAAAAAAAAAAAAAAATCTAACTTTAAAACCGCATTATAATGAATCCCATCCATCTTTACATGACTGAAGCATGTTAATTCATCAGCAACTTAGGAATGAACAAAATTTACAAGAAATCACTTCAAATGAGAAAAAACCACACATATAAAAAAAGGACTCACTAGGCATATCGTTAGTACGGTTTCATCATCATCATGTCTCGCCTACAGATCGGGTGGGGTATAGAAGCTGTGTAAGTGCCAAGGCTTATGGGCCTAGCACCCCACAATCACAGTCTTAACTCACTGATCAATTTTTTTTTAGTTAATTCTTAGTTCCAAACAATTTTATTAAACTTAGGAAAGACCTCTTGTAAGGGTGGTGTCAATAATGTTTATATCCAACTCTCCTAAGTTAAATACAAGCATCTGAAGGTAGCAAAAATAATAAAGATGATGTCATCTGCAATTCAGTTGTGGAAAATAATGGATGCTTTCCTCTTTCTCTCCCTCTCTCATGACTTTTCTCTACAGCTTTATAGTGAAGGGCTAAAAGATGAAAAATACAGAAGAGAAGGAATATCTGCTCATGCATCACAATTTCCAACTGTTTACTTCTTGTTCTTATATCCATCTCTGGGGATATATTTTTGTGTGACTAGAACTGATTGTTTGCTTGTCTGCCTTCCAACGCAAAACATGTCGTTATCTTGTGCCAGAATGTAGCGGTTTCCTCACGCTAAGCTGGATGGAAGATGCAGGCTTTGTATATCTTTATCCCTAACATACACATATATATATATTATCTTTTCTTTAAGGGAGAGTGGGTGAAGAAATGAGAAATCTTACATATGACAAAGAGCAATTACACGAACATTTTCATGAGGAGAATAATCAAGAGAAAAAATATTATGGTTATCAGTCACGCATCATCATCATCATTATCGTCACTTGTCAAGCATGTTTCCACTCATGATTAAAAAAAAAAAAATAAGCCTCCTTAAGCCTCACGTCTACAATAACAATGTGCTTTTTTTGTTTGTTTTTATATACTTCTCTCTCTCTCTCTTGGCTTCAAAGACAAAAAAATAAAAATCTTCTAAGCAGCTGCGGCAGTAGTGGCTGGGAGAGGTGTGTCCATTCTGCCTGTTTACCAGAGGACGAGGAGAGGGGAAGGTGCGGGGAGGAGCTTGCTGTGAGGATTGTTCTTGTTAAGAGGACTGTTCTGTTTTTGGTGCAATTACATCAGGATGTTATTGTGGTTTCTAGAACATCCTACTTCTTGTGTCCATCATCTGTTGTTGGGATGTCACAGACTGTGGACCATCACTGCTTGCAAAAGATCCTTTGTACGTCATGGAAAAAAGAGTCTCGTTTCTCCCATATTAACTGGAGGAAACAACCACAATACTCTGTAAGTGGGGAATGAGTAGATACTGTACTTGATGTGGAGTGTGTGGGTGGATGACAGAGCAAAACCAAGAATGCAAGGAGGTATTTCAATCCACTTTCTATTCTCTTCACTTAATGCGATCTTCTTTTTCTTGGCCCCACTCTTCTCTGTACTGATAAGAATTCCCCGTGCTCCTAACATACCATCCTGTGACCTGTTCCAACACTTAGGGGAACACTGTCACTGAGGGCTGAACAGAGAGGTTTATGAGTATGAAGTGGCAGTTTTGTCATTCTTCAGTCCGCCCTCTGCTACTTGTCGTGTTGTCTACCGTCCTTCTGTCCCTCACTCCTCTGTCACCTGATTGGTCACATCCATAGCAGACCTGGCCCCACCTCTGACACAGCCACCACCACTACTCACTCGCCGACACCTGCAAACGTACCTCAAAATTAAAGAAAATTCATACAAATAAATGTACATTTACATGTACTGTACATATATTTGTTAGGTAGTTTTCCATTCCTGCACAGGTCAGGCATTTTCATCTGATGGTTGTTTATCAAGGTGCAAGGTTTCCTGCAGCATTTCAATCTTCAGTGCTAAGGCCCTTTCTAAGGCAACATCCAGCACCAAAACAAGAAGTAACTGACGGTCCTATGCAATATTGGGATGCAAGGCATATCAACTGCTCGTACGTGGTAGCCAACCAGTACCTGGGAAAACTTCGCTACACACCAGCTAATGAGAACACCCGCAACACGCCAGCCAATCAGAATTCGTTGTGGGAGCAGCTCACAGCACGCCAAACCTACACTCTCTATCTCTCATGAATCTTGTTCAATGAAGACGTATCTATGCACTCTACTCGTGACAAAACCCTGGAGCAAAGCACACTATTACTATATTACTCTGCTGTATCAATACTGTATTGTATTTTGTTTAATTTTCATCTTTTACTCATAAGAAAGTTTTTAGGACAGAGGACCGAAAAAAAGCAAGATGAATAAATCCACTGAAAAAAACGCTTGCCCTTCATCGGCGGAAAGTGTGTGGTACCCGTACGGTTTTCTACCTAACAAACCGACTCTAGCTACCAACGAGCTTGCAACATCATACAGTATCTTAGCAAGTCCATTCTGTTAAAAGTTACTCATAAAAACATGGAAAAATAAAGTAAAAAAAAAAATAATAATAAATCTTGAGCATTAACTGGTGAACTGATGATTTGGAGAGGAGAGTTGTACAACAGAGTTATCATGACTCCTTTGCTCAGTTATGCAAAGTGTATGAAAAAATAAACTAAAGAAATAAATCTTGAGCATTCACTGGTGAACTGATGGTTACGAAAGAACTGTTGTACAGCAGAATTATCATGCCTCTCTTGCTCACAGTTACGTATAGGGCAGCAGCCCACCAATTTATTCCTTGCCTGACTGCCATACTCCATCTCTCACATGCCACTCAGCTGGTTTACAGATAAAAGAGCAAATATATATGAACTGCAACTGCAAAACACAGTAATTTTACCCAACAAAGCAAACCTCCATTTCTATCAGCTAGATTTTATCTTCTCTGCCAGAGCAAATGCATTCTAAGATGATATATAAATTCATCTCAGAAAGCATCTGAGGAATAAATTGGTGGGATGTGGTCATAGACAACTAAGCAAGGGATTCGTGACAATTCTACTGCACAACACTTCCTTCCCAGTCATTAGTTCACCAATAAATGCTCAAGATTTATTTCTTTAGTTTATTTTCCATGTTTTATGAATACAATAACAAATAATGTTTGACAAAATGAACTTACCATGTGCACTGTGCATTCCTGCACGACACTGCAATCCTGTGTGTTACATCTACGGGGTGTGTTTAACCACTTAACTGCGGGCTGTCACTTTCGTGACGTTCAGTGGCGATGGCTCGGGCCGTGGGCCGTCATTTGGGTGCCTCTGTTTTCTCTTTAATTAGCCGGAGCCTTCAAAATATAAATATTGTATATATGAAAAAGTGTTGGAGATTCCTGAGTGCTATTTATATAACTCAGGCTATTTTGGGGCTATATTTTATAAAAATAAGTCAGACCGCAAATTGCCACTGGCCGGAAGTGCCAGGACCGCCTCACACAACCCTGTGGTTTAGGGGTTAAGAGAAGGTTATGTTTCAAGTGGAATTGTTTGTGTGGCCCTGGATACGAGTGGCATGGAATATACTGCAATGATAGCACCTATGTATAAAAGTATATATCAGATATCTGGGAAAAATAAGTAAATGGGAAGGCAAATTCCCCAAGCTTCCTGGTTAACTGGGATTGTACTGTACAGTATTAATGTACTGAATCAATTTTGTATTGCATTTTGTGCTTAGCATCCATCTTTTGTCCAGGGGAAAGTTTTTAGGATTGAGTGTTGTGACGGATAGCAACACAATATCCCGCACGACACTGAATGCTGAGCCAATGGGGAAGGGGGTACTATGTAACATCCAGCATTCCACTTTAACCAGCACAGGGCTTGGCTGAATTACAGCGGATAATTGAGAGTTTACTGTACTGTATTTTAATTTACTGTATTTAAAAAAAGGCATGCACAATAATGCATTTCTTTTTTGGATAAAAACTGACAAGATCTTACACATCAGAATGACTGTGAATTGGATATGCATTCCCAAGCAAGTATTAGGCATCTTCTCAGCATGGACTGTAATGTCTTTGAGATACTAACTTTACCTGCAACTCACTCACTCTCTCTCATTACCCAACGAGACAACAGGGGAGGCTCAGACAGCATGTCAAGGAAACTCAAACTGGAAACCCCTCACTCCTCTCCCTCTCTCTCTCTTTAACAAATGAGTGAGGGTGGCTTTGAGAGAGAATGTGACTTAATAAAGGAGAACCACCTGTTCTAATTTTAATTTCATTCCCACCATCTCTTTGTCTACCTCTCTCCTGTTCTTTAGAAAGAGAGTCAGAGTGGCTGGGTGAGAGATGGCAATATACAGTAGGCGCGGAAAGTGTTGACGCCATCTTAAAAAAAGAAAACATTCTTGTGGTTAGCAAGGAGAAACAAATAAATTAACACTCACCATTGAATTTAGTATTTACTGGCATTCCCCTTCATCTTTATTATCTTCTTAAGGCGTCTGGGGAGACTGATGGCATAGTTTTGCAGAACAGACGGACTAAAACTGCTCCATAGCTGCTTGACTGCAGCCTCAAGTTTAGGCAAAGATGATGTGTCCATACTACGCAACTGCCGCTTCATGTGCGCCCATAAATTCTCAATGGGATTGATATCTGGGCTGTTTCCGGGCCAATCTCGAATAAAGGGAACCTCACAGTCTGTTAGCCACTGTTTCACTGACTTTGCAACATGTGCAGGGGCAGAATCTTGCATAAATACTCTTGCCTTGGTTTTATCAAAAGAGTCACTTAAAACATCACATAAGAGCTCCAAATAATTGTTCTGGTTCACTTTTTCATTTGCAGGTAGAATTACCAACCTACCAACACCATAATATGTAAAGCAGCCCCAAGCCATGAGTGAGGCTGGGTATTTAACAAACTTGGAAGTGTACTTAGGATCCAGGGGGTCACTGCCTGGTTTGCGGTACACTCGTGATGAAGGGGTACCAGTGACAGTAAATGTTGACTCATCACTCCAAAGCACAGTTTTCCATTGCTCCTCACTCCAGGCAAGATATTTCTTACAAAAATTTACTCTCTTTTTCTTCTGAAGTGCAGTTAGCAGTGGTTTTTTACGAGCACAAAAACTCCTGTAGCCCAGATCGTCATGCAACAGTTGCTGCACACTTCTGACAGACACATCTGCCAGCAACTGTGGGTTCTTTTCTTTTAAATCCCGTGCTGTTAGCCTTGGATCCTTGCTAACTTGCCTTGAGATCAGCTGACGGGTCCTGAAGGTTGTCTTACGAGGTCTCCCAGGCTTGGGAAGTGGAGTGGGAGGAATGGCCTCCCCACTGTCCTTGAACCGCTTCACCAGTCTCTGCACTGTCCTCAGTCTAACACCATCTGATTTGCAATAAATGGGAGTTTGTGGCCAGCTTTGTATAAAGTAATCACTTCCACACATTTGTCCTTGCTTGTGGTTACTTTAGGCATGATGAGAATGTGGTAGGTAACCAAATAACTGTGTTATTTGAGTCAAAACATGCCCTCGTGGTGCATCACACACAGAGACACTCCTCCTCCTGTGGCTGCCCAAACATTACTGAGCCTGCTCCTGTGGTGCCAAACTTATCAAGCAGGGTTGCCAGCTCCCGTTGAAAAAGCGTCAGCTCATTTCGCATCACAGGGGAGGGTAGTATTGACCCTACTTCACTTAACGCAAAAAAGAATGACGTCAGCCCTTTAGCGTCAATACTTTCCGCGCCTACTGTATATAAACCTAAACTTACTGTACCTGTTTGGCCTCTTACCCATTCCCTCATCTCTCCCTATCTCTCTGCCATTACCATACCTAAAGAGAGAGTGAGGGTGGCTCGGTGAGTGTGAGGCGGCGAGTGGAGAGAGTGACACCATCACTGCCCGAGGACTGGATGGAAGAGTGATCGTCGGTGTCACTCTGGTTGCTTGCATACCCAAGGATGTCTACCTCGTCTGGAAAACAAATCACCATGAGTACATAATTCCTTGAGAATGTACACAATCCCATAACATGTATACAACAGAATCCCTAACCTGTATACAAAACAATCCTTTAACAGGTATACGATCCCTTTCTTAAAATCTTAACAATGCATAAAGTTGCCTGTGTGTCCAGGGATATCTGTCTCATGAGAAAAACAAGCCACATTTACTACAAAGTCCTTTAAAATGTACACAGTCCCTTTATGCAAAACAATTTAAAAAGCCCATGATTGCTCACATACCCAAGTCCGTGTTTGGAAAATGTCATGATAAGTACAAAATTCTTGAAATATTTAAACAATCCTTCTAGAGATGCCCTCTTAAAAGTACATTTCTTTAAAAAGGTAATGGTACGTACATCCAGTATGAGCCGAACACAAATCCTTAAAAAGCACACAGTACATATCCACCTAAAACAGTACACAATAACTTAGCACTTTCATTCACATGCATACTGTACATAAGTACAGTACATACATATGTACACAGAGGGAGGTAGTGGCTGAATCTGTAGAGAGGTGCCTGCAGTCCTAAAGGACCAGAGTTCAAATCTCAGCTGGGACAGGGAACAGTTTAAGGATCTGAATTTCATTCATGCAGACTTAACTGATCTATCAGAAGACCCACGAACATGTTGTAAAATCACCCGCTAATACCAGTACAACAGTCCTGTACAAGGCAGCCTTAGCATATATTCAGTATGGATGGTGGGTGTCTGTGCTGAAGTGGTGACATGTGGAGGTGTGTAGTATGTATGACTACTGAGCCCTGGGAATGGGCTGTGAACCCTATACCCAGAGTCGGACAAGGACATTAAAAAAAAAAAAAAAATCTTTCCCTGCATGTAAGAGTCAGTATTTGAACACCTATGGCAGCTTTGTAAGTTGCATGATAAACAGTAGTACTTGGAACCCCAGGCTCAGCTTAACATGAGCCCTGTGAACTGCAGGACAAAACTGCTCTTGTTCCACAGTCCATTATTCTCCTTTTGGGGGACAGGAAGGGAACTGAAGGATGTTTGTATAACAAGGCAGTTCCACCATTCAGTCATACCAGTGTCACCACATGAAGGTGTTCCTCTCCAGCACGACTGCATGATCTACTGCTGCAATGCAAACAAGTCCCCTCGTCCCTTTCCATAACTTCATCCCATAATATCCTTCATCCTTCCATGTTTAAGTCTGTACGGTGCTTCATCCACTTACTCTTACAAATATTTTGCACATATCCAAACCATCTCAGCCTACTCATGTGCATTTCCACAACAATTTTCAACATCCACGTGTCCTCTTAAAACTGTACGTGTTCTGCCCCATCCACGTCATCATTCTCATGTCACTGTGCTTAAATTTAAGATTTTCTCTCTCTCTCTCTCTCTCTCTCTCTCTCTCTCTCTCTCTCTCTCTCTCTCTCTCTCTCTTACCCTAGAGTATCAAGCTAAACTATGCACATACAAAGTTTTTTTTTTCCCCACATACTGATGAAGTCACATCTCAGTCAGCAGAAGCAACAGCTCCCCAAGCTTAACTTAACTACCTATGACTCTCAGCATCTCATTCTTATCACTCACACACACACACACACACAAACAAACTACAAATTTAACACCCAAATCTACATCTGTATCTAATGGACTTCGCTGAACCACAAGATCTCTCTTATAAGAAAAAAGAATTATATGAAGTAAATAAATACTGTAAATAAAAAAAAAGACAAATACATAAAAAATGTAAAGAATATGATCGCTGAGAAGGGATACAGACAATAATGCAGTTAGTGAAACGTGAATGGACAGCGCCGTAGAGTTTATCCATTTATTTTTATCGTCTTGTTTATCTGTTCTGGTATTGGTGGTGGTCAAGTGGTTGGGGAGGTGGTCTGCTGTACAAATGGACGCCAGTTCGATTTAAGGCTGGGTAAGATAACAGTTCTGTGATTTGAATTTTACTAAAACGGCCTGATCTTCCACCAGACCCACCAATAACTCGACAAGAGGCATTTATTATCGTTGGCTAAGAAGGCTTCCTAACATCTCTTCCTTGGCTATTTATTTTTTCAATATGGATGATTAACATTCATTTGTACGTTATTTATGCGAAGAATGGTTATATCAGAATGATTTTAAGAAACACAGAAAGGACGACGAGGTGCAAAGATAATAAATAACTTAGAAAAAGGTGTTTAGGAAGCTTCCTTAACCGACGAGAATAAGGACTCTAGAAACACTCCCTATCATAACGCCATCTTGACTGAGACAGGCTTAGCAGGTATTCAATATTGACGGTGTGTATGAGCGTCAAAAAGGTAATATGTGAAGGCTTGTTGGGCATGTGAGGATTGCTGGGCCTCAGGGAAGGGACTGTCAACTACACGCCCAGAATCGTGAAACTAAGAGGACGTCCTTTATATTTCGTTCTTGCTATTATTCACACGGTGTAATATCGTTATTTATTTATTCATTTTTTTCAACCGAACT
>JAGKTI010018615.1:0-17574 GCA_018397915.1 Birgus latro | reverse complement strand
TTCTCTTTGATCTTCACCGTTTACTGTTATCTTACATTCTAACCTCCCTTGTCGTTTGATTTTCTCTCAATATTAAATATTTCATTTTCCCTCCAGAATTATTTGAATTTCTCCCTTTTCGACGTTTCATTGTTTTACCCTAATTTAACGATTTAATTTTCAATCCTCTCTAATCGTTTAGTTTTTGTCCTCTATCGTTGTCTGTTTCTTTCCTGTTTCTCGTATCTCCAAACAGATTTCTTTCGATCATTCGTTATTTTCCACCTCCATATTCCTCTCATCATATAATTTCATTTTCTATATGTCACATTTTATGCAGCATAGTCTCTCTCTCTGTCTCTCTCTCTCTTTCTCAGCCAACCATGACCAACATGATCCGTGAACAGGCAGTCTTCATAATGTATTCTGGAAGCTCCGGATATATTACAGCTGTTGGGGCCATACATAAGTTTCATCTTTCAAACTATTCGTCTGTGATAGAGCCCTTTCTCTAATGGTTATGTTGGATGTTGTTTTGCAGTTTCAGTGTCAGTTATGTTGAAAATTATTCATATTTTAATTCCTCATTCTCCCTATTTTCATTTTGTCACGTGTTTAGTTATTATGAAACTGCCTGGAAGCACTGTCTGACTCATTTATTCATTTCTGCAACATTCGCTGCATTTCCTCTAACTTTGTCTCTGTCTAAAACCACCTCTCCTCCTCTAAAACTCGCCTTCTCTTCCTGACAGAGACTCATTTGTCTGAGGCAACTGACAGCAAACCCTCTTCTGTTTCCTCCTACTTTCGCTATACTCATTTCAAAGCCAAAGGTGGCTGTTGTGTATATGTACGCAACGACTTATCTTGCTCTCGTGTTCCTGAACTTGATTCTTCTGAATTCTCTACACACTGGCTTTGGCTTTCTTTCATTCTCTAACTAAATATTTTTGCGCTGCTTACTTATCTCCTAATTCTACTAACTACGAAAATTCTTCGACTATCTTACTTCTACGATGGAACACATTCTATCCATTTCTCCTTTCTTTGAAATCTCCATTCTAAATTTCAATGCTCACCACCACCTTTGGCTCTCCTCTCCTTTCACTGATCCACCTGGTGAACAAGACTACATCTTTTCTATTCATAATGACTTGGAGCAGCTTGTACAGAACTTACCCGTATCCCTGACTGCCTTGGAGAGAGCTCCAACATACCTGACCTCTTCCTTAAAACTAGTCCTTCTGCTTACGCTGTTAATCTTTCCTCTTCGTTGGGCTCCTCCGATCACAACCTTATTACCTTGACCTGTCCTATCGCTCCGGTGCTGCCTGTGGACCCCCCAGAAAAACGTCGACTGTGGCACTTTGGATCTGCGGATTGGGAGGCTCTCAGGCAGTAATTCTTTGATTTTCTCTGGAATGATTATTGCTTCCATGGCCGTGAGTCATCTGATTGTGCCCTGCGCATTACGGAGGTTATTCTCTCGGGCATGGAGGCTTCCATTCCTTCTCATACCCTTTGACTAATGCAAGAAAGCCTTGGTTAATCATGCTTGTTCTAATGCTGTCCACAACAAAGAGAGGGCCTGTAAAAGGTACCAGAGCCAACCCACCCCTGAATCACATCTTGTTTATGTTTCTGCCCGGAATCGTGCTAAGTCTGTTCTTCGCTCTGCAAAAAATAATTTCATTCGTACTAAATGCTCTCAACTCTCCAACTTGAATTCTTCCCACTCCTTCTGGTACCTTGCCAAAAACCGGTCTAACAACTTTACTTCATCATCCTTCCCTCCTCTTTTCTACTCTGATGGCTCTGTAGCTATTTCTTCTACTGATAAAGCAGAGATCTCCTCGCTCAGACTTTCTCCTCCAGTTCCATTTTAGACGATTGTGGTGCTGTTCCTCCATCACTTGCCTCCTCTGACTTCCTCATGACTGACATTAAAATTTTTTCAGCTGATGTATTTCTGCCATCACTGGCCTTAATACTAACAAGGCATATGGGCCTGATGGAGTCCCCCCTGTTGTCCTCAAGAACTGTGCTTCTATGCTTGCATCCTGCCTAGGCAAACTCTTTCGCCTTTGTGTTTCAACTTGTACCTTTTCTTCTTGCTGGAAGTTTGCTCTCATTCAGCAGTCCCAAAGAAGGGTGACCATTCCCAACCCTCTGACTATCGTCCAATTGCTTTAACATCCTGTGTCTCAAAATTTTCGAGTCAAATCTGAACAGAAAAATTTTATAGCGTCTTTCCTATCACAACCTTCTATCTGATCGTCA
The DNA here is from genome assembly GCA_018397915.1 of Birgus latro. Classification (NCBI taxonomy): domain Eukaryota; kingdom Metazoa; phylum Arthropoda; class Malacostraca; order Decapoda; family Coenobitidae; genus Birgus; species Birgus latro. Next base: position 15,315 of record JAGKTI010018615.1, on the reverse strand, counting down.
GTATGGGTTCCGTCAGGGAAGCTGCACTGGCGATCTTCTCACCTATATTTCAGACTCCTGGTCATCCTCCTTTCGAGACTTTGACAAAAGCTTTGCCATTGCACTTGACATCTCAAAGTTTTTCGATCGAGTTTGGCATAAATCTCTAATTTCCAGTCTGCCCTCTTACGGTTTCTATCCTTCTATCTGTGCCCTCATCAAAAGCTTCCTTTCTGGTCGTTCTATAGCTGCTGTTGTAGACAGCCATCGTTCTTCTCCTAGATTTATCAGCAGTGGTGTTCCTCAGGGCTCTGTCCTACCACCAACTCTCTTCCTTTTATTCATCAATGACCTAAGCTGTACATCTAACCCTATCCACTCGTACGCTGATGATTCCACCCTTAACCTTTCCATTTGGTTCTCGCAATGTCCATCTCAGTAGTTACTTCAACAAACAAGGGATGAGGCTATGGCACACCTAATGTCTGACTTGGCTCGTATCTCTGATTGGGGTAAAAATAATTTTGTTGTTTGCAATGCATCAAAAAGTTTTTACTCCTATCAACCCGACACAGTCTCCCACAGGAGTACCGACTAATGTTTAGTAATGTCCAGTTCAATCCTGCATCATCCTTTAACATACTTGGGGTTCCATTCACTCGGGACTTATCTTGGAAAGATCATATTGTATCTCTTGTAAAATCTACTTCAAAGAGATTGGGTGTGCTAACCCGACCCCGTATCTTCTTTACCCCTGCACAGTTGTTGACTTTATACACGGGTTTTATTCGCCCCTGTGTGGAGTACAACTCTCATGTGTGGGGAGGCTCCCCACATACAGCTCTTCTCAATAGGGTGGAGTCAAAGCCGTTTCGTCTCATTAACTCTCCTCCTCCTACTGGCTCCCTTCAACCTCTGTCTCTTCGTCACACTGTTGCATCCTTATCTCTTTTCTGTCGCTACTTCAATGGTCACTGCTCCTCCGAACTGTCTGCTCTACGACGGGTGCTTAGCACCCGTCTAGCAACAAACTTTCATCCCCTTTTCTGTCCAGCTCTCTAATGCAAAAGTTAACCGTTACCCCCAGTCCTTCATTTTGCAACAGTTCAGCTCTGGAACTGTCTCCCTCTGTCTGTATTTCCTACTTCCTATGATCTCCAGTCTTTCAAATGCTGTGTGTGAACCGATCTTGAATTTTGCTCTCCTTTGTATTGTTTTTGTTTTTTCTTGGAAGGAACAGTTTTGCATGATCCTGGCCTTTGGTTCCTTCTTTCTTGCATAAAAAAAAATAAAAATAAAAGGTTGACCACACCGCGCTCCACCTACCCTGAATCATCCACTCTTCCCGCACGTCTGTTCCAAAGAAACATACACTTTCCCATTTCGTTAGTCTGCTTAGTACTGCACATCGTGTTTGCTGCGCAGTACTGCATATATACCCGACAAGTGCATTAATTTTCTCACTGGAGGAAAGGATGAGGGAGAAGTAAATGCCTTTATTGCCCCTTAAATGCTGGCTTGCCAGCTATGTTTGGTCGACAAGCACATGTTACATTCCATGGTAAGTCATCATGAACACAAAATTTCCCTAACAGAGTTCCATAGTGCTCGGTTCTCTCACCCCCATTCTTTAACCTATACATACATAATATTCCCATACCTCTACCACCTACAGACAGATCCTCATATACAGATGACATCAGCATAACAACCACACACCACATTGCAGACACAGTTTACACGCTGTTACGGAACTACTTCAATACATTGTAGACTTGGGTCAAGGACACCAGGCCTGACTATAGCCCCAGTCAAGTTCACTACCTCACTCCTCACCAGTAGTAAACATGACCACATTAAAAAAGGTACGTGTGCCACACACACCCTCCACTGAGATCACTGGAGTAACATACAACATCGAACTCACCTTTAACAGTGTACAGAACATGAAGTGGAGGTGCACCCTCAGACTTAATGCACTCAGGGCAACTACTAGGCCAGACTTTGGGTATCAAAATGAAACACTTTCTTTAATGTACAGACAGTATATTAGATCAGTTATGACCTATACCTTTTTGGCATAGGCTTCCATCATACATAATTCTGACTACAACATTGTGCAAACCATACAGAGCAATGCCCTTTGCATCAACACTTTCTGCACCCAGACTACTCCCATAGCTCACACTAAAACTAACGTTTTCCTTGCCAGTGACTACAATGATATGAGAGGTTCACAGTTCTATGAAGCAGCGTGTGCCAGTGGACAGAACCCCTGCCACAGACACGCAACACATCTAGGGACATTAAAAATTCACCACACAATTATTCTCAAACCCTTTACAACAATATCCCACCTCCAGACATTCCAACACTAGCAGTGAAGAAACTCCTACACACGCAGGGCATTGCAACACCTCGATCAGAACACTATATTACAAGCCCCCCCCTCCTAACATCCATCCATCGGAGGTGTCTGTAGATTGAGATGCTCGAGTTCATCAAGCTAGGCATAGAGCAGGACATCACGCAACGCCTCTCAGCTACCAGTTTAGGTCTGGGTTAGATGGTATTACAAATGACACGTGCCCAGTAGGGAACCTATGGGACACATCCGTTGAGGCAGTTGTTTGCCTGCGATCGACGGGTCTGTTCGATCGGATGGACCGAGTTTGAGCAGCAATAACAACAACCCCAAACTGCATTTGCCTTGGTTAATATCAGTGACTTAAACGCATTTTTACGGCTTTACTAATAAATATCAGTGGAAGCTATGTATAGGATACATAAAGGGAGAGTGAGAGAAGGGGGTTGTGGGTGGGGATAGGGTATGTCAATTAACCGTTTTATTACGATAAAGATTTTTTAATAATTATTTTTCGTTCTTACAAAAACATTCACTCAGCTTAGGGATGACATCATCATCGCCATGACAATGGCTTTTTCTTTTTTTTTTTTTAATTCTTGCTACTTAGATATATTTCCCGTTGTAAAGCGTTAGATTGTGATTATATTACTGTAGTGTCGGAAAGCAGTGGGTGGTGAAAAGCGAATGCCTCAAAATAAACCAGTGAAGAGCCACTGATTAGAGAAGTGCTGACATGTGTTGGGGCATTTAGAGGAACAGACACAAAGGAGACACATAACTGGCCTCTGTTAAGTCTCCAAGTAAACGCCCGTAGGTTAAGGATTAATTGTAAAGCCAAATAAATGTCAACTGGTGAACGGATCAGTGACTACGTGTTGCTTCATAAACACGGTCTTGTAAAATATGTTGTGTGTCACCGCCTGGAGAACCAAAACGCCACGCTCACTTCCCCGGAAATATATAAACGCACAAATGGACGTACACTACATAAGACATTTTACCACTCCACTCTAAGGCGTTAGACAGAATAACGTGCATACTCCTTCCTCAGGCCGAAGTGGTTAAAGAGATGTATACAGACATTCCTGGCTTGGATGTTATTTGACAAACCAAGTTCAATATTTCAGCGGAGTTTACGTACAAATGCTTTTAGGTTTTTGTGTGTATGTGTGTGCGCGCGCGCGTGTGTGCGCGTCTGTGCTTTTGAGAAAACATGAGTGCTTGCCTGCGTGTGTGTGAGTGAAGGAGAGATACTGAGTACGTTTGAAAGTTAAATTCACCTGTCGTTCTAAGTCACAATGAATACACATCACTTAGTATGTATTATTCTCTCTGTAGTAGGCGGGACTCCCATCATCCATTCACTTGCTGTAGTGCAACCATTAGTTAACTCGCACTGGCAAGTCAAGTGGTTTCTTGTATCCCAGGAAACCACTTAGGTTGTAGCCCATAAGGATTTTCATCTGAAGGGTTGTTGTGATTAGATGGTGAATAAAACCCACACTTGTAGACGGAAAATTTTACCAAACAGCTTCGGTGGACACTACCACCATACTCAGTGGTCAAGATAGAGAGAAGGAATGACATGCTGACAATTTAAGGGCTCCTTTTAATGCGCGTGTTTGTATGGGAGTGTGGGGCGTTGAGGTGGGGTGGAGTGGGTTGTAAGTGAAGAATTCCCAAGGGGACACAACCAGACAGGTCAGGTCAGATTCCTGTCTGACTTCACCTGTGTTGGTGTTGCGAGACAGAGAGAAGGAAAGACATACCTGTGTGTGTGGGAAGGTGGGGGTGGGGTGGGGCGGATTGTAAGAGGGGAATTTCCCAAGGGAGAAAGGGGACTACCAGACAGGTCGTCAGATTCCTGTCTGACCTCACCTGTGTCGGTGCGGGAAGGGACATTTCCACCATGAACCTCATTATAGGATGTAGCTTGTATATGCCTTCAGTAAGGTAGAAATTCTCGTATTTTTGTATGTACTGTACATGGCTTCATTAATCTTTTGTTTCCGAAAGTCATGACTTTTATACAGTAGGTGACCGTGCCAGGCATATCTGTGGATGGCCTCCCAAACATGATTAAATATTGCATTATTCAAATTACATTTTTTAATGGCATAGTTGTGTTCCTTGATCAGAGTTTCAAAATTCCGACCTGATTCTCCTATATAAACTAGTTCACTGTCTTTGAAATGAGTTTTATGTACGCCTGCTTCTGAAAATGTTGTTCATTTGTTCTTTACTGCATTGATTTGATGATGTATACTTTAAGTTTTGAAAGATTTTCCAAGTGAGACTATTTTCTTCTTGTTTATGTTCCGGACTACAAATTCCAAGGGCTCTAAGGAACATTGATGAGTTAACACAGTGTTGTGGCAGACTGATGATACGAAAGGTAATGATTGAATAAATTACAGCTGGTAGGTTTCCCATACACTTTAAAGTTAAGTGAGTGAATTTTCTTCACCACCAGTACATCAAGAAAAGGATGACCACCCCCGTTTTCCACTCAACTTTAAATTTAATGGAGGGAGCAAGAGAGTTAGTTTGTGAAAAACTCATCAAAAGTATCCAGGGCTAAAGGCCAAAAAGACAATACATCATCAGCACAGCGGAACCAAATGAGTTGAGAGGGAGATACTCGTGACAGTAGTTCCGTTTCATAATACTCAATATTTAAATTGCTTGAAATGGGTGACAATGGAGAACCCATACCCATACCAAAACGATGCATGTAGAAGTTGTTTTTCAATGAAAAGCATTCGAAGTCACACATAATTTGTAAGTTCTATGAAACAGTCAACTGGCATACCCAAATCAAGACATTTTGGCAGTTTTTAAACTAGAAATTCTAAAATATCATTTGTAAACAAGAAATCAACATCGAAGCTAACCATTTTACTGGAGAAAAGGTAGTGATTTGATTTGTCAATTAAATCTGAAGGGTTCTTTACGTGTGCTGAGAATACTGTACCTACTACGGGAGCTAATACATTATAAGTAAAACACCCACACTGTGAAATAATGGGACGCAATGAAATATTATCTTTGTGGGTCTTTGGTAGTCCATATAATTATATTTATAAGGTAATTTTGGGTTTATCCGTCTACAAGTGTGGGTTTTATTCACTGTTTTTGATTATCACGCCAGAGTGATTCATCCAGCCTTTGTTGTGGGTAACTGTTCACTCGCCTTAATTTTTTTGGGATTAAGTAGCGAACTTTCACACTCCATTGCTCATAATGAAGGATTAAATAATAGATTCACGATTTCTCCTTTCTGCTGATAATACTGATGTGTATGATCACCTTTGCACTCATTCATCGTATAATGGCGACTATAATTATTATATATTTATAGAAATGGAGGTCATCAGCATGTGAATGAACTCATACAACCCACTTTTAAATTTCTTATAATGTTTTAGATTTGTCTTGCTCTTTATTCTGCTTCGCCTGAATGGAACCCTATTACTAAAAGCTGGAATGACATATGGAGTCATAGCAACACAATGCAGCCTTACACCACAGCAGGGGATCCCTAAGACCGTTGCCATGTGGGAAGCAGCCCTTGGGGGTCCCAACCTGTCTGAAACCTGGTCTGGGTAGAGGTGTTCCGTTGTAAAGTTTCATTCTCCTAGGTAATTAAAACATATCCGTCCATATCGGCGTAGTTCCGGACACCTGGGTGCCATTTCCCCTGTGGGGGCGGCCTTCAGGAGTTCCATAATGCCAGAAATCTGGTCCGGGTGCATGTGTATTACTGTGCAGAGTTTGGTGCTCCTGGATAAAATAATATATCATGCACACGATGGTTGCTTTCGTGGGTGTCACCCTGCCTTAGTTTGGTCCGGATGAAGGTCTATCACTGTGCATAATTCCTCCTGAGGCAAAATAGCTTTGCAGATTCTTTTCTCAGCGAATTCTTGCAACCTATGGGTAGAAAGAGTCATTGTTTGGGCACAATATTGATAAATTCCTTCAGCCCGGAGACGTAATTTTGTTGTTGTTGCTGACACAGCATGAGTTTATTCAGCGTCTGAGAGACCACTCTTACAGAAGGGTTAAGTCTATAGGTAACTCCTGTAGTTCGAGAAGTCGATCTCAGGGTGAAAGGAAATGCCTTGATATAACAGGATAAAAAAAAAAAATCATAAGATTGAAATGAACGACAGTCGCTTCCTCCAGGCCAGGGGATACTGACTGACTGAAGAAAAACCTGCAATATACTGTATAGTGGCAAGTGTAAAGGCTGGCTTGTAATCAAAGAGTCTGGAGAAAGAGGGGTTATGGGAAGGAAATGGCGGTGTAGGACAGTGTGCTGGATGATAGTCGAGGACAGAGAGGCTTGCATAACAAAATGATACAAGGTTGTACAAAGACTAATTAAAAGTAGCAAAAGTTTGTGAACAGGCGTGGAGAGCAGATTAAGGTTAGACGCAGTTAGGATAAAATTGAGTACGTTCTGTATTTTTTATTTTTTTTTACATAAAATCGTGATAATTCATTGTGATTGTTCATGTCAGATCGTATAGACAAAAACACACTACTGAATTAAATGAATCAAACCTTTAATGAAGCTTGGTAGACTAATCGATAATTTGCCTGACCGCAATTAAACAAGGGAGAAGTGGCTAACAAGGATGATAACTGTATGCTTTCGAACGGTCCTCCCAAAGTTAAATATATCGCCTGGCGCAGTTTAAACAGATTTCATGGTCCTTAAGAGATGAGGGGATTAAAACTGAAGAATGTTCATAGGCTGAATAGGAAATACGTTGTAATGGTGTGTAGGAGTTTGGGGGGCGATGGAAATGGATCGTTTACTGGCATTGATTAGAATTCCATGGGAAGGAGGAGGCGTGCTGAATAAATGGAAGGGTGATGGAAGGACTTGCCACATCAACTGACTTTCCCGCCAGTCGCTTTCCCGACTCTTTTGCCCATATTCTCGTCGGCTAAAGGCTCTGGTCTTTAAATATTAGCGATGAGTTTAATATATTAAGCTTCTATATGCTCATTTATCCATCCATCAATCTATCCATCCATTCATCTGTCTATCTATATATGTATTAAGGGATCGGTTTCAGAATAAAATGGTATGGAAGAGGCACTAGGGAGCCTCCTTCACAGACCAGAATACGGCTCTTGACTTCTCGTCAGAGTAGTATGGACAAACAGCATTGCTAAATCAGTTCCACCTTCTAAAAAAAGAAAAGAAAAAAAAGAGGAAAATGATTTACCTCCTCACAAATAATGACTAAGTACAGAGAAAATATACAGTACACAACAGTAATACATGCTAACACACAAATATCAGAATACAGTGTTAAACTACACGTTGTGAGCAGCGTCAGCGAATATGCCACACAGTTGTAATTAAATTATGACCATTGATGTGCACAGTAATAGCACTCCCAGTGAATTACCACCACCATCAATGACAGACACCAGATCCCGTAGCCAATTACTGTCTGTTCCGCCAGAGGTCAAATTATTGGTGATTGCAGAGCTGTCGGTCGGAGTTTCAGTTTAGTAATCAGTGTATGCGCCGGTGATGACTCCTTTCAGCTCGGAGCCATCCCCCGCCCCAACCTGGCCACTTGGCAAAAGCAACTAGTAATTGCAACAATTATTGGTCTGAGGAGACGGTAGTCACTTGTCTGAAACTGAACGTACCTATAGGATGGAAGTGAGAAATGACACTATATTATTCAGTATTTACGGAAGATGGAATAAAAGCAGATAGGAAGAGAGCACTTATCGGTTTGGTTTGCTTTACTTGGGTATGAGACAGAAAAGCGGAGAAATGTGAGACAGGAGAGAAACAGGGAGAAGTGAAAGAAGAAAGACGAGTAAACCACATGGACTGTGAGAAAAGAATGGAGGAAAAAAAGAAAAAAAACTAGTGCAGGCAAGTACAAAAGGTGCTGACAGACATCGAAGAAATACTGATACGCTACAACACACACAGGTCAAGCTTTGATTTTACCAAGTGACCTTGGCTATTGGGCTAGAGGTTCCTTGACTTATGCTGGAATTTCCACAAAGTTTTGTCTAATATCGGTTAAAAAGTGCTAGCATTGACCTTGCTATTTGATCATCCTTATGCAATATAAAAAAGGTCACCTATTCAGAGGTACTAATGATGTAACTACTTCAGTTCGAAAAATCTTTCATAAGGTGAGCATAACTTTCTGGAAGTAGAAAGATTACAAGAGGAAAGACGCCATCGAAGTGAAATGGGTAACCTCTGCACTATAAAGGAAGGGGAGGGGGCAAGTAAGGTAAATAAAATCTCCCAACGTTAACTAGAAGAAAAAAGAGACATCATCATACACAAGGTTTAAACGCGCACCCTGCCTTTCTCACACAAATGTGGATATTCATATAGTGTCCTATCTTTTACCTTCATTCTGAATTGCTATAACTTGGACATGTCTGTGACAGTTTGATGACTCAGCTTCCTCGCCTATGTTTTAAAGTTTTGTTTACCCATCAGGGACAAATTTTTAGTTTATTGTACTGCTGCTTCTACAGTGTGTGTTTTGCAGTCTTCTTTCATTTTTATTTAGGTTTCATCATCATCATCATCATCATCATCATCATCATCATCATCATCATCATCATCATCATATTATTGTTGCTGTTGTTGTTGATGTTGTTACTATCAACAATAACAACAGCAACAACAACTACAACAGCAACAACATTATTATCGTCATTCGTCGTCATTATAATCATCATTATCATTATCGTTATCATTATCATCAGGAAATTTTTTTCCATCAAAAGATGGAGTGAGTTAGCCTGCAAGAACCTGGAAAGAGAAGGAAGCGGAGTGGGAGAAATGTCAAAAACATGCCAGCTGAAATGGACCACACGTCATTCAAGCCCCCTGAACCTAGCTCCGCCTCACATAACTGTCTGAACTGTGTGTGTGTGTGTGTGTGTGTGTGTGTGTGTGTGTGTGTTACTTTAAGGAATAGCTTCACATGCTCCTGCTCCCCGCCCTAGCACGGAGCTCCATACCCAGTTTTTGGCACATTTTCTTCAGGAATATTGTGCTGCGCTGTAGAGTAATTGATCAATCAGTGAAATGGTTAGAATAATATCAGTTGATCTGAAAAGTTCCTTGTTTACATAAAAGGTATATTTATACTAAATATATCTTATTGAAATATTAGGATGAAATGTCAAGTCAATCATTCCTCGTCCATCACAATTTCTTTCGCTTTTCTGAGCAAAGATAAGATCAGTTACCTCGCCCGGGCCGGAGTCCTGCGAGATATTGTTTCTGGTCGAATTTGTTTGTTTGTTTGTTTCTTTTTTAGCAACGTTATGGAAAAACGGCTGAATAAGACCACATGAAACTTTCAGTATATGTGGGCACTGCTCCCAAAAGGAAGTAATTAAATTTTGGAGGTTATCAGTGACCTTGAAAGGTCAAAATCAAGGTCACGAATTCTGAGAGGGCTGTAACTTGGAACCGGTTGAAGAGGTGTACTGAAACTACAATAAAAATGATCAAAATGAAAAGGGTAGTCTGATTTTCACATGTCTGTGCCTCCATAGCCGTGGGAAGAGATCCGGTGTTTCTGTTGTCTTTGCTGTCACCGTTCTGTTAATTGCTGGAATGACCATAAGATATTTGGAAAGCCATTTTTTTTTTTTAAATCGTGAAAGAACTAGATGGCACTTTCTTTTCACTTTTTTTTTTTTCCTCTGTCCACTTTTAAGACTGACGTGATTAATACTTGTGACTGTTTCAATTTCTTTTCTCTAGAAGTACTGCTAATAATCACAGTTTTACTTCCATTTTCTTGCCATTGACACCCGGTCACCTTCCCATCTGCGTTTGCCATTTCATTATCAAATTTAGCACGACCAGCTCTTTTCTGGTTACCTCACTTCATCCTCTTTTCCGCGCTTCCTCCCACCACAACCTTCCTCGTGGCTTCTCTTATTCTGCTTATTTTCCCCACGACAAAAATTACTGATACTCCCATTATATGGTATCATCAGATCCCTTTGACGTGCCTCCTTTCTACTTATCTCCCTATTATTTCCTCCTGATAAGCCTCTTTGCCCATTTCATTTTAACTTTCACCCTATCATCCGCTTCTCACGTTTTCCTGTCCATTTCCGTGCCTGGCTCCCCTTTCCACCTCGCCCCACCATTAGCCCTCCGAACTTACACCAGCAGGAAGCAGAACAGGAGCCAAAATTTGTGAATGTTTCACGTGCGTCGAGAGAGTGACCCTGGACAGAGGATGGAGGCGTGACAGTTGCCTGAAGCCACGAGGCAGTTCTCGAGAGCAGAGCCCTTCGAGTTAAGGCATACCTGAAACACATGAAACGCCAAGATGAAGCATTTCTTGGTTGTTGTGATTTCCAATGGAATGTACAACATACCTCCTTACATCTGAACAGATCATATATTTGCTGCGTAATTATTCAGAAATTTTGCTATAGTTTCTCATTTAAGACCTGACCGTTTAAAAAACATTACACACACCTACTCTCTATTCTCTTCCCGCTTGGAATGTCATCACTTCAACTTAATCTCAGGCCGGCCTCGCTTCTGTCTTCACCCTTGACTTGATCCGCCTTTCCTCTACTGTTGTTCGTACCACTGTGACCCCTTTGTTTTCACTACTTTCCTCATCCTTACCCATACTTTGTTTGTATTGTTCCCCCTCCATCCTGCACTGCATCTCAGCCTAGTCGTCATCCCTGACCACTCTTGCCCTTCTGTTGTCTCTGTCATTACCATTCCCCATGTTTTCACTTATTTCCTGATCCTTACCTTGCCCCTTTGCGCATTGCCTTTCATCTTATTTCAGCTCAACTGGCAACCCCTGTCCATACCCTTGACGTCAGCCTTATCCCCTCCCCGATCTAGACACCACCACTGCCATTCCCGGTGTTATCTTCTCTGTTCTCATTCCTACTCATCACCCTGTTTACACTGGTCGATCTACATTATTGCATTCTGAATCAGTTCTGCATACTCTTCCTAGTGTTTCCTCACTCTTGCCTGCATTGTCATTTAGCTTTTACTTCACTCTTCATCATCCCTGGCTTTCTTTATGTACAACTCTTATTGTGCTCTTGCTTCTTCCATGTCGCTCTTACTACCTATCCGTTGCCTTTTCACGTTCCACATCTAAAGCTGTTCCTCCTCTTCCACTCATACTTACCACTGCTACTTTCATCTCAGTCTTGAAGATTCTCAGCTCTCATTTAGACTGAAAAACCATGTATCTGTCTATAGCAAGACGCCTTAATCCCGTAAGGGGTGCTACAAACAAATCTCCGTCTCTCTGTCTCATGCTCATTCTCCCCATTCATATGTCCCCCTCCACCTAACTCGTATACGCTCCTCTACTCAGTTTCTAGCTCTTCACCTTCTTCATATGGCCAAATCATCTCAGAATATTTCCCCTGACGCTTTCAGTCACATCCACATTAACACCACAACTCTCATTGGTCTGCAAATATATATATACATTTTTTTTCCCAAACACCTATATATTTTTCCTGTCTTTCACATCATCATTCACACCTCTCACACTCCACGTTGCCTTGCTTTGCGTATCTGCTGTCCGGTCCGTGGTTGTTAGCTGTACGCCCGTCCGAGCCGGAGACTTATTTTTACCCATCTCCTCCCCGGAGGGGCTCGGGGACGGTTATATTTTTCACTCGGTTTTTCTGTTTGTTTGTTCGTTTGTCTGTCTGTTTGTCTGTCTGTCTGTCTGTTTGTCTGTCCTGTCTGTCTGTGTCTGTCTGTCTGTTACCAACTTTACGAGAAAACTACTGGTGCGATTTTTATTAAAATTACAGGGATGATGGGCTGTGCCCTTCTGATCACCTGATTATATTTTGGACCAAACTGGGCCAAGGCCCATGCTGTAGGCCCAAAATGTGTAAAAAGGCGGGGACGGGTAAGATTCATTTTTTCGCCATAACTCCTTACAAATTCGTCATACAGACCTGAAACCAAAACAGAAAGGTGTATCTTTCCGATCTGCATCCTATAACGTGCCACATTACATCAGGGGGGTCACCCCCCAGTTAGCGGTAAGAGGGTCAATGTTAGGTGGGTAGGGCCTAAAGTTTCTAATGGGCTTAAAATCGTCAGTTTTCACCCGATTTTCTCCAAAGTTGATATGTGATATCTTTGATTATATATCCTGTTGTGTTTATACGTCAGCACTAAAATGGCTGCCGGGGACGGGTTTGCTGTGCCTTGGCACCGCTTCTGGTTAACTTTGTAGTTTACAGGGCGGGACACTAGCCATCCACCAACCCACTTTACCGACCTGACACGTACGGGACACGTAGGTTTTGTTATATGGTTACCGTACCATAAAATAACCACAACACCACCACCACCAACAACAATAATAATAATAATAACAATAATAACAATAATAATAAGAAGAAGAATAGTTCATGTACCCCATTTCTTCCCGTTTGTGATTTTTCCAGTTTACATGTGAACGACCAAACCTACCAGTGTACTATCCGGGGGCGCTCATCATTCACTCACTCGATGAAGCGGAAACTTCAAGTGACTCCAGTCTGAGTGACATGTCAGTTTGTTTCTTTTATTCCAGGAAATCATTTACTAAGTTTGATGGTAACTCTAAAACTAAGTTGACGCCTGGTGGTTTAATGGGTTAAGGCACTCCAAACGGATGGGACTAGTAAAGCTTTTCATTGGAGGTTGGTTGGGGTTTATTGCTCACTTAAGGTCACGCAGGGTCGAGAGAAGCAGGTCACTCTTGCCTTAAATGTCGAGACTGAGTAGCCTTGCCCCGTGGTTGCCTCAGTTGTACACAGACGTTTCATTGCTATCTGGAAGTAAAAATAAAAATACAATAAAATCCAACAGGTGCACAAAAACTGATTGACAGACTTTATTTTTTATTTTTTTTATTGTTTTTTTTTTTTTTTTTACGTTCCACTTGACGAAATCAGAGGAGGATGTCGTTATCACTGGGATCAATAGGTGTCCATCCGTAGAGTTGGGCGGCAAGGCGGCTGGCCGGGAGTAGAGATTTCCTTTCCAGGTCAGAACTCTGAAAGTCGATAGAGTCATGAAATTTCACATAGTTATGTGTTTTATAGTGAACTGGTGCCTTAGGTAGAATTCTGTGTCTTATGACTTTTTTTTTTTTTTTTTTAACAAAAAAAAAAAAAAAAAATCCAGAGATTTCAGTGCGACTTGCGGAAAGATCAGGTTATGTGTCCTCAGGGCGTTCTCTTGACGCTCACCTTTAAAAGAAAAGATTGAGTGGGGGGGGGGGGGGAGGGTCGTCATGCGCTTGGTTAGGTGTGCAGGTATGTGGGGGCGTATGTGCTTGATCAGATGGAGGGTTGAATTTCCTATGTTTTTAACTCACTTTAGTCATCTACAGGTTAAGAAAGACAACACGGATGAAGAAGCCAATAAATTGTCTTACATAAACATATAGCGAAAAATACATACAGTATGTATGCATGTATTTATGAATACTTGAAACTTACTGAGTTAGTGCCTGCTACCATTGATTATGTAAATATTTTACTTGACTTAAGAATTAACTAAAATCTAGCGATGAACAGTGGAATAATTTTCTACACTGTAGTTCTTTCTGCCTGCTTTACGTTTTGCTTAATGTTCTGGAACAGCAGTGCAGACCACCCTCGTGGAGCAAAGCACTCGGCCGTGCTTTTGTTTCTCAGCAAAAGACTTCTCTTTTATTGTGGAGCTATGAAATGCTTCAGTTGTTTCAACGAATGACCACTATTGTATGTCATATAAATGTTTTCACCTTCGGTGCTGTATTATGCGTATATTTATAACTTCACAATGTCCTTAAAGTTACTAAATCTGCACAAGTTTCAACTATTTTACGCATACCTACTGCATATATTCAAAAACAACTATGAAGTATCTGCGTAATGGTTCCTAGGGTCATGGTTACAATTATTTTTACCATGACTGTTCTTAAATCAGTACACAGAAAAGTAGCTTGCTCCTTTCATAATTAAAAGTTTACTGAGCTGTTGTTAAAACAAGCACGTCATTAAGGTCAGGATGAAAGATCTTACGGATATCCTATATTAAACAGCCCTGCTTTTGATTTGGGCATACAGTATTATACTCTTCTGCAAGATGACTCATTGCAGTATATCAGTATCAAACCATTTCCCCGAGGCAGTGTATTTGCATTAAATATTTCCAAGTCTTTGTGCCTTTCTGGTGTCAGTCTGAGAGATTACCAGCTATAAATTATTTTCCAAGGGACAGATGAAATTTGCGAGAGTAAAATACATGGGCTTAGGTAAGTCTGCAGGACAAGACAGAGACCCACATTCTCGTCAGCTTGGGATGCATTACATTCCAGGTAAAATAGATATCCATGGGGAAGGTGCTAAAAAATCTCCTAAGCTGACAAAAACATTATATACAGAGGCAGAAGTGATGAAGTGAGGGCGGAGTTCCACCACCAGTCTCAACATCACACAGGCGTCATTAGTTACACTTTAACTTAGACTGCCGCTGAAGACACGCTCCTCACAACTGGATCTCATGTGAACAGCGTGGTGGAACACGAAAAGAATACAGATAGCGGGAAAGTAAGAGGGGAAAGAGAATAAATGGAAGAAAGAGGTGGATGAGAGGAAGAGAGAAAGATACGAAGGCAAATTCTATATGAAGGACGAGGACGAGGACGACAGCCGTAAAAAGAAGATAAATAACAGAATGAGGCTCTCTGGCATAGTGGAATATAAAGACGAACACAGCCATCACAGAATCACCATCACTGATGCCACCACTTCCATTATACCCTACCTACACATTTGTTCAAACCTCCAAACAAGACAGAGAGCCAGCGGATGTTTCCATTGCCAAAAATATGACCTGCATTTCACCTTCATTTGAATCCGATGTCGTATTTTGTTACAACTGTCCC
>JAGKTI010018614.1:0-17574 GCA_018397915.1 Birgus latro | reverse complement strand
AGTTTGATCTTTAGGTCAGTCAAGGTCACTGGTCTGTGTGTCAAATGAAAGCCCATTTACGAGTTCCTGTATATTCTTAATAGTAAATATCTCTATCTTCAACCGGTTTCAAGTTATGGCCCATTGAAAATCCGTGACCTTGATTTTGACCTTTCATGGTTACTCGATTATCTCCAAAATTTAGTCACTTTCCTTTGGGACGAGTGCCCACATATCCAGAAAGTTTCATGTAATTTCATTCAGCCGTTTTTCCGTAATGTTGCTAACAAACAAACAAACAATGCCTCGCCGAAACAAAACAAGGTGGCTCCCAAGGCGCTGTATTTTAAATCACCAACTTGTCGTTGAGGTCCACACCAATCTCCTGGATCGGCAAGTGGAAGCGAACAGCAAGTAACCAACGAACCCCCACATAACATGGTGGTGTTGATGCACGAGGGTACAGGCCACATTCCCGGTATCTAATTTTCGAATAGTTATGATGTCGTACGATAAAACTGGGTGGTCTTGGCGAATATGCAAGGGATGTAAATTCGCCTCCAATTTCATACGAGCTGCATGCATACACCTCAGGGCTCCATGACACATTCACAAATATCAAATTCTGCAACACATCCAACCTCCTCAATGCGGCATCAGATGCCGACTCATACAGAGGTTAGCCATAGTTAAGCTTAGAACTAATAATGGACTTATACACAAAGATTTCCTATCGGCTCCCCAGGTAGTACCCAGTAGGTACTGAAGGACAGTTAATGGTTTATGACAACAAGCAATTAAATTAACATGATATTTAATGTTTAATATCCAATCAACCTTCAAGCCCCAAAACTTTGTGTAATATTGAAAGGATACCGTCATATCTACATAATATGCGTGTACCTTTGCAGGTGGTAAATACAACAGCGGCGCACTTCGGAATGGAAAACTTAAAATCCCCACTGTAGAGGCCACTGGTGCACGAAATTAAGGGCTGCTTGAATCTACTCAGCCAAAAAATTATGCATTATGGGAGGAGTGCCATATTGCACAATCGTGCAATATTAGACAGTGTCTCATAAGTGTTTAAGAGCCCAAACCACCACAAGGGCTTCTCAGTGAATGGCACTGTAGATATAGTCGGCTGAGTTACGAACGTGACTTGCATAAATTATCACCTGCTTCCGTTTGTCGTCACCAACTTGTATTACCGATGCTCCACGCCTTATCCATAGGCATCTTTGCAAAGGATAAATGGTTTAGTATAGTCTGGAAAGGCCAAAACTGCGGCATTTATGAGCGACTAAGAGGGGTTCCCAGCGTTGCCGGGCCAAAAATGTGAACACTCTAATCCTATTTGTTCTAGGTCAATCTTTCTTTCTACTCCAGAAAGACCATGTACATCTTATGGTTTTGAAGAGGGATTATAAGAGATCCAGGAACTTTCTGTTTCAGCTTTCGCAGACTCATGTTCAGTATTTGTGCGCACATATTTACTGATGACCCCAAATGACCTCAGTCAACCTCACAAAGCTTGTGTCCGAAATGTGAGTCACTATGCCAAAAATTGGGCTGCTGGGTCCAGTCGTTCTAGCATGCATTACAGGTGACCTCAAATGACCTTCGACCAGTGACCACAAATGACCTCGGAGGTCAGCCTCGCATGCCTATGTCAGAACTGGTGGTCATGTGAGTCTCCATGCCGAAAATTGGACTACATGGGTACCTGGTGTTGCCCGAGCCAAAAAGGCAAACACTCTACTGATGACATCAGACGACCCAGGTCTGAATTTTGACCCCCCTAAAACCATCCTTGGGTCACCCTGGCCCTTTGTTTGGGCATGATTGAAATAAGAAACAAACAAACAATGTGGCTCTTTTGTATATATATAGATAGATTTCTTTAGGGTGTTAAAAACCAAATCTTGATCCTTGAATCGCACAAAGAACACATCTTTCCTTAATAGTATCGTTAGATGTGACTAAATTTGGGAATGACATTTAATGAACCAATGATAATATCCAGAGAGGACTAAAAAGCTAGGAAAGCCATAAACATCAGTAGGAGTAGGAAAGTTTTTAATAGCTTGGACCTTATCTTCCGATGTGTGAATACCATTTGCATCCACCACATGACCGAGGAGATTAAGTTGTTTCTTAAGAAAATGGAATATAGTCATTTTAATTTTAAACCAGCAGATCTCAGCCTTATGAAAACCTGTCTCAATTTGCCCATATGTTTTGACTTACCCTACTATGGCTGGCAACAACAATAGAATCAAGAAAAGCAAAGAGGGAAGGCCTGATCAAGTCAATTCTTAACAGAAAAATCTTAAAGCATCTGTCCTGTCACAACGTCCTTTCTGATCGTCAGTATGGGTTCCGTCAGGGTCGCTCCACTGGCGATCTTCTCACCTTCCTTTCAGACTCCTGGTCATCCTTCTTTTGGGAATTTGGCGAATGTTTTGCCATAGCACTTGACATCTCAAAGGCTTTCCATCGAGTCTGGCATAAATCTTTAATTTCTAAACTGCCCTCCTACGGTTTCTATCCTTCTATCTGTGCCTTCATCTCTAGCTTCCTTTCTGGTCGTTCTATAGCCGCTATTGTAGACGTCGATCGTTCTTCTCCTAGACCTATCAACAGTGGTGTTCCTCAGGGCTCTGTCCTATCACCAACTCTCTTCCTTTTATTCATCAATGACCTTCTAAGCTGTACATCTATCCCTATCCACCAATATGCTGATGATTCCACCCTTCACATTTCTATTCGGTTTCCGCAATGTCTGTCCCAGCAGTTACTTCAACAAACAAGGGATAAGGCTATGGCACACTTAATGTCTGACTTGGCTCGTATCTCTGATTGGGGTAAAAATAATCTTGTTATTTTTAATGCATCAAAGACTCAGTTCTTACATTCATCAACCCGACAAAATCTTCCTCAGGAATACCCTCTAATGTTTAATAATGTCCAGCTCAGTCCTGCATCATCCTTGAACATGCTTGGGATTTCATTCTCTCGAGATTTATCTTGGACAGTACATATTACGTCTCTTGTGAAATCTGCTTCCAAGAGATTAGGTGTGCTAAGCCGTTTCCGAACTTTCTTTACCCCTGTACAGTTGTTGACCTTGTACACGGGTTTTATTCGCCCGTGTATGGAGTACAACTCTCATGTGTGGGGAGGCTCCCCACATGCAGCTCTTCTCAATGGGGTAGAGTCAAAGGCTTTTCGTCTCGTTAACTCTCCTCCTCTTACTGATTCCCCTCAACCATTGTCTCTTCGCCGCACTGTTGCATCTTTATCTCTCTTTTATCGCTATTTCAACGGTCACTGTTCCTCTGAACTGTCTGCTTGCATCCCTCCACCTCTACGACGGGCACGTAGTACCCGTCTAGTAACAAACTCTCATCCCGTTTCTGTCCAACTTTCTATTGCAAGAGTTAACTGTTACTCCCAGTCCTTCATTTATGCAACTAGTCAACTCTGGAACTGTCTTCCTCTGTCTGTATTCCCTACTTCCTATGATCTCCACTCTTTCAAACGTAGTGTGTCCAGGCATCTCGAAAAGAAAGGATCTTGAATTTGGCTCTCTTGTATAGTTTTTGTTTTTTCTTGGAAGGAACAGTATGCGGGCCCATGGCCTTTGGTTCCTTCTTCCTTGCATAGAAAAAAAAAAAAAAACTCATAAAGACCAACAGGGCATTTCTGCACCGGAAGAGCAATCTTTTATAAATGGTATTGCCTGGATGGAGTGCTAAATTATGTGAAGGGACTTGCTAATAACCATTAAGAAGGTCAGGAGAGAAGAAGACGCAGATGTCCTTCCACACAGACACTAAAAATTCTGTTAAAACTGAGAGAGGGAAACAGTCAGGCACAGTCACCGCATTAGCTCAACAGCAATGTACTACCGGACGCAGTTCGCTGCCTTTCTTCAGAACAAGAAACAGCGGGTTATTCCATAGGCTATCTGATTTCTCAATGACGTCATTATCAAGCATATCTTTAAGTAGCTTGTCAGTTACTACAAGTTGTCTATGTGGCAGTCTGTATGCAGGCACTACACTGTTTGAATGACAGATTCCAGCCTGACAGAGTGTTTAACAAGATCAGTTTTACCCATTTGTTCACCAGGTAAAGCCACAACAAATCTAAACCGTGAGAGTAAGTCAAGTAATTGATTCCTGTTTTCTGGATAATCACCTGGTTTCAAATGTTGTTCATTACCTGCAGAAGCAGTTGGTGATACAATTGAGGAATTACTAGTTGTGACCGAACGGACTTAAGAGAAGGGTATATCCCGGCATACCACTAGTAAATCTTCTATCTTGGTCCCGCTCTTGAGTTTCAAAGAAGCATCTGTAGTGCTAATCAGGTACAGAAATGATAAAACATCCTTCAGCAGTGAGCACAAACTGGACTTGCAAGTTCACCCGACATGTTTCAAGCGGTATTATTGCATTCACTGCTGGCGCACCAACAACCCTGACAGAGACCGTCGTGAACCTGTGCGGCAATATGACCGTTCACAGTTTTATCACCCCCCCGTTACACCTCTGCCTGCTGTAATTCATCCACTACCGGAACAGTGTTAGATGAGAGAGAAGAGGACAAGTCTATTATGACCTCTCTACTACATTTTCAATAGTAATTACACTACTCAAGTTAGATGACGTATGAAAAGGAACATCAGGAGTAGGTTGAGACACAGTGGGGTTCTTTAATATCTGCAGAGGGGTCAGGAGGATCCGCTACAGGTGGAAGCTTGCTGGCATTAATCTCATGTGAAGAATATGGTAAGGTATCTGTAATTACATTTACTGAAGGGTGAAGAGGGTATGCAATCCATGGCCTGAACATACAGATCTGCAATAAAAATTCCTCTGCCGGCAGGTAGCTAGTCTATGTTGGAGTGGAACATAGTAGTAATATCAAGTAAAATGTCAGCAGAGTTTAGGGATGACATAGAATTTAAAGTTAACTGGATCCATCTCATTATGCAAAGAAATATCAAGGCACACTTTCTACGAGCATCAAACTCAGTACCATCTACACCACAAAGTCACAAATCTGGTGCCTCAAAGAATGTAACTCCACAGGATATCAGTTTAATTTGAGAAAGAGAATCCTCTGCACACAAGTTAACAGATGCGCCTGAATCCAAAATAAATATCTGTGACATCACATTTCCCGCCCACGACAACACCTAAAGATGGTACAGCGTCAATTAAGTAAAGCAGGAACTCTAACTCATTACTCTTACAGTGGAGAATTGTCCCGAGGTCGGGCCTGGTCGGCCCCCGACCTCTTATGAGCAGGGACTCTGCACTCACTAGCAGTGTGATTTTTTTTTTTTAATGCTAAGAAGAAGGAACCTAAGGCTAGGAGCCCGCAAACTGTTCCTTCCAAGAAAAAACAAAAACAATACAAGAGAGAGCCAAAAATCAAGATCCGATCATTTCGAGATGCCTGGACACACTGCGTTTGAAAGACTGGAGATCATAGGAAGTAGGAATTACAGACAGAAGAAGAAGTTCCAGAGTTGACCTGTTGCATAAATGAAGGACTGGGAGTAACGGTTAACTCTTGCATTAGAGAGTTGGACAGAAAAGGGATGAGAGTTTGCTGCTAGACGGGTGCTATGCACCCGTCGTGGAGGTGGAGGGATGCAAGCAGACAGTTCAGAGGAGCAGCGACCATTGAAGTAGCGATAGATAAGAGATAAAGATGCAACAGTGCAGAGAAGAGAGAGGTTGAAGGGAG
The DNA here is from genome assembly GCA_018397915.1 of Birgus latro. NCBI lineage: Eukaryota > Metazoa > Arthropoda > Malacostraca > Decapoda > Coenobitidae > Birgus > Birgus latro. Next base: position 11,829 of record JAGKTI010018614.1, on the reverse strand, counting down.
CCATAAAGAGGAGGAGAGTTAATGAGACGAAAAGCCTTTGACTCCACCGTATTGAGAAGAGCTGTATGGGGAGCCTCCCCACACATGAGAATTGTACTCCATACAGGGGCAAATAAAACCAGTGTATAAAGTCAACAACTGTGCAGGGGTAAAGAGGGTACGGAGTCGGCTTAACACACCTAATCTCTTGGAAGCAGATTTTACAAGAGATGCGATATAATCTTTCCAAGATAAGTCTCGAGTGAATGAAACCCCAAGCATGTTCAAGGATGATGTAGAATTAAACTGGATATTATTAAACATTAGTGGGTACTCCTGTGAAAGATTTTTGCCGGGTTGATAGGTGTAAGAACTGAGTCTTGGATGCATTAAAAACAAGATTATTTTTTCCCCTAGTATTATGCTGGTAAAGTTAGAGTTGTGTTTCTCTGGAGATGTGAGGAACTTTCTAGAAATTAAGTGTACTATCATGGGTTTAGGCTGGTGTTTGCATCTAAAAATATAAGAAATATTCTGGAGATTTTGGCATTTGTTTCGTTTTCGTTCTGTGTTTTGGTGGGAATTAGTTCTTGCCATTATTGTTATTGCATATTGTTGGTTTAAGTGTATTATTGTGCGAGAAAATGTGAGTTCTCTCCAAGGATCTAGAATGTGCATTACTACATCAGAAAATGTGAGTTCCTTTACTAGAACATTCTGGACTATGCTAGGAGGAGCCGGGGTTGTGGTGAGAGTATTTAACGAACGTCCCGTCGCTAAGCCAACTAGATGGCCCGGCTCCCTGTATAGGAGGGAGATTTTTTTTTTTAACAACAACGCTAAGCCAGTTAGTTTGGTTTAGCCGTGAGTGAGTGATTGAGCCAAGAGTGTGCCACGAGTGAACAGTCGGTGAATCAGTGATAGAGTCAGTGAGTCACCCACTGAGAGTTGTCAGTGAAGGACAGAGCAGTTAAACAAAACATCAATGAGAGTTAGCGAGTGAACGAGTGGTAGTGAGTGACGGACAGAGTTAACATGAGAGAGAAAAGACAGTGCTTTGCAAGTGTACCTCAGCTGTACCTAAAGGCAATAAAACCCGGAAGCGTTCATCTGCCTTTGATTAACCACCTGACCTGTCTGTGTGTCATACTCGACAAATCAACGAACCCTGCAGTTGTAACAGTTGGTGTCAGGAGGAACGAAGTCCTATGGTGTACCAAGTGGTGGCAGGCGTGGGATTACGTTTGGGAGAGGGAGGTGCGTGGACAGGCCGCCAGAACGGTGGATGCATCTCTGGCAGATATACTCGGAATGCTGAAAACACAACAAGAATCACAAAAGAAGTATATACGTAACAGTGTTCAGAGCACAGCAAGAAGAACAAAGGAAACAGCAAAAAAGCAGAGCAAGAAAAACAAATGAAACAGGAGGATGGACAGCCAGAACAACAAAAGAAACAGAAAGAAGCAATCAGGAAGAACGAAAAAAAATATTAGGAAGAACAAAAGAAACAAGAAGCACAAAAGAAAGATATACATGCAATGTTGAGAGCATAGCAAGAACAAAAGAAGGAGGTACACACAGTGTTTAGAGTACAGCAAAGACCAAAAGAAACAGCAAGATGAACAAAAGAAACAGTAAGATGCACAGCAAGAAGTACAAAAGAAACAAGAAGCACAGCAAGAACAAAAGAAACAAGAAGAACAAAAGAAACAAGAAGCACAGCAAGAACAAAAGAAAAAGCAAGAAGCACAACAAGAAGAACAAAAGAAACAGGAAGAAGCACAGCAAGAGCAAAACAAGCATCAAGAAACACAGCCAGAAGAACAAAAGAGACGGCAAGAAGCACATCAAGAAGAAAAAAAACAGCAAGACGAACAAAAGAAATATATACTCCCAATGTTCAGAGCACAGCAAAAGCAAAACGAAGCACAAGCACAGTAGTATGCAAGACTATAGGAACGGCTAGGTGGGCAGAGACAGTAGATTCACCTGCTACGAGATAAGAAGAGAGAGGCCGAACTTGGAATCAGGAGTTCCAGGAGGACAGTGAGAAGTAATACGGGGAGCTGCAGGATGTGGCCAGGGAACTGAGGCAACAACAAGAAGTGGCATACGGCAAGGTAGGGAGAACAAGCAACCAGGTAAGACAAGTGAGGGATGAGGTTCCTGTATAGTGGAAGATAAAGCCTCAAGTGCAATACACAAATACACAGTGAGGTAGAAAGATTGAGAGACCAGGTAAGAGGGATGAGGCTTCCTGTACAGAGGAGGATAAAGTGAGAAATGAAATACACAGCGAGGTAGACACAATAAGGGATCAGGTAAGAGAAGTGAGGGAAGAGGTTTCATGTATAGTGGAGAATAGTGAGATGTGATATACAGGAAGTGAGTTTTAGGGTAGCTCTACATTGAGTGGCAAGCAAAGTGATTTCCTGTAAACCAGGAAATAATTGTCAATGCTGGGTGGTAACCTTACAACTAACCAACACGTGTTCCTTACGTAACAACAGGTGGGTTGGTGGAGGTTACTGCCCCCCTCGGAAAACAACTACTAAAAATACGAATACGAAGCCTCGGACCAGGACTGACCAACACGTGACGAGTACGGACCGAACAAAGGACATGGTACGGATTTTGATATGAAATGTAAGGAGTGCAACTGACGAGGTGAAAGGGAGAGAATTTGTCCAGGTGCTTGAGGATGCAAAAGTGAATGCATGTTGATTACCTGAAACTAAATGGAGAGGTGAGAGTGTGAGAGAATGGGAGATAGATTGGGTATATGCGCGGGAGTTGGTGAGAATGAGAGGGCAAAAGAAGGAGTGTGTATTGCTGTGTGCAAAAGATGGAAGGAGGAGGTAAGAGATTATGGATCAGTTGGCTCAAGAACAGTGCGGGTAAGATTGAAAATTGGACTACAAATGTGGGCGATTGTGTGTGTGTGTGTGTGTGTGTATGCGTCAACGCAAGATCGTGTAAGCAGAGTGAAGGAAGATTTCTGAACAAATGTGGAAGCACGCATGGAAAAGTTTGAAAGGAATGAGTGTTTTTGATTAGAGATATGAGTGGAAAAGTAGGGTGTGAAGGTGGATGGAGTAGTTGGTAAGTGGGGTGTGCCAGCAGAATTGGATGAGAATGGCAGTGCTTTAGTGGATATTTGTGCCGGGAGGGGGTTGGTGATAGCCAATCCCCTCCTCAGACAAAAATGATCCACAGGTATACGTGGCGAGTGATGAGAAGAGTGGGTGGTGAACTGAATGAACGGAAAGCAATGACTGATTATGTGTGTATGGATGATAGAATGAGAAGGTGTGCAATAGATGCAAGAGCATACAGAAGTTGGGGGAGTGGACTTTCACCACCACCACTTGGTGGTGGTGAAAGTCAAGGTTCAAATGAAATGAAGGAATAGAAGAAGAGAAGGACAGGAAGAGGTAGTTCATACAACGAGGGTGGAAAGGTTATTAGAGGATGGAAAAAAGGCAGAATGTAAGAAAGAAGTGGAGGAGCGATTGGGTAAATATGATTTGAAGCAGATGGGGGACTTGGAAGGTGTGTGAAAGTTATTCACAGAAGAAATCTGTGCAGCATGTAAGGTGGCGTGTGGGGTGAAGAGAAGACGAAAGGGAGTGCAAGGAACAACATGTTGAAATGAGGTAAGACAGGCTGTGGCACAAAAGAAGAAAGAATATGGTGAGTGGATGAGAAACAGGGGTGTGGAGGAAGTTGGGAGACGGAAGGGAGAGTTATATGCAGAGAGGAAGAGAGAGGTGAAAAGATTAGTAAGGGAGAGTAAGAGGACAGTGGATGAGGAATTTGGAAAGAATTTGAGTGTAAAGTGGAGGGAATATAAGAAAATGTTCTGGAAAGAGCTTAAAAGAGTTATGCAGTGTGTTAAAGAAGTTAGTCGGAGAGTGAAAGATGAAAATGGTGTGATTACTAGCTGAGAAGGGAGAAAATGTGAGCAGATGGAGAGAACACTTTAAAGAATCGTTGAACATAAAGAATGAAAGTAATGTGAGGATAAGTGGCTGGGGAATGACTGGGTGAAGGGGGGATGTGAGAAGAGAGGAAGAAATTAGTAGGATGGAAGTTGTAGAAGCAATGAAGAAAGTTAAAATCGGGAAAGGCCCAGGAATTGATGGAGTGTGTGGTGAAATGCTGAAGCATATTAGTAGAACGGATGTGGAAAATGTGCAGATTTGCCTGGGAGAAAGGTAAAGTCCCGGGGAATTGGAAATCAGGTAAAACTATTCCCCTGTACAAAGGAAAATGGGAAAAAGGAGTGTGTGGTAATCGTAGGGGCATTTGTCTTCTTAGTGTAATAGGAAACGTATATGGTACATGTTGACAAAGTTAGAGAAATAACAGAGGAATTAGTTGGAGAAGAACAGAGAAGTTTTAGGAAGGGAAGAGTCTGTGTAGATCAGATATTCGTTCTTAGGTCCATAGTGGAAAAGTTTCTAGAGAAAGGAAAGAAGTTATATAAAGCCTCCATGGATTTGGAGAAAGCATATGACAGGGTATACAGACAAGGATTTGGAAAGTATTAAGAATATATGGAGAAAATGGGAAGTCGTTGAATGCCATGATGAGTTTGTATGAGGGTGCTAAGGCCGCAGTGTATGTGGACAGTGAACTGAGTAAATTTTTCTATTTGAAGGTTGGATTGAAACAGGGATGGCATGTCTCCATGGTTGTTCAGCCTGTAAATGGATCGGGTTATAAAAGATAAACAAAGTAGGGCAGTGAATGTTGAAGCAGCCCTGATGAGAGAGGGCAGTGTGTGGAAACTCTCTGTACTGTTGTTTGCAGATGATACTGTGTTGACAAGTGAAGATAAAGGGGAGCTGCAAGGCTTGGTGAATGAGTTTGAGAGAGTGTGTAAGAAACGGAATCTAAAGGTATGTGTAAAGAAGAGGAAAGCTATGGTCTTCGAGAGAAAACAAGTCACTGAAAGTGCAGTGTGGCTGGATGAGGAGGAAATGGAAAATGTGAGTGCATTTAAGTACTTGGGTAGTGTGATGAATAAGGATAGAATTTTGAGGGTGGAGTGCTTGAAAGGCTACAGCAAGGAAGAAAGGTTGCTGATTCTTTGAAAGCAGTGATGAGAAACAGGGAAGTGAGCATGGATGTCAAAGAATTACTACATGATAGTATTGTGATACCAACAGTAACGTATGAAAGTGAAGCTTGGACCTTGTTGGAGGGACGCAACTCGAGGGTGAGAGCACTGGAAATGAATTATTTGAGAGGAACCTTTGGAGTCACATGGATAGACAGATTGACAATTGAGGAAGTGAAGGAGCATTGTGGTGTGGATGTGGATGTGATAGGAAGCGTTAGGAGAAACACATTGAGGTGGTTTGGCCCTTTGGAGAGGATGGAGAGCGAGAGACTGACGAGGAGAGTGTATGTAAGGTGGAGGGGGGAAGAGGGAGAGGGAGGCCAAGGATGAGATGGAGGGATGGGGTGGAGAGGTATATGAGAGAGAGGGGTGTGAGCTGGGAGCATGGCAGGGAAATGGCGGGGGACAAGGCGACATGGAAGCGATTTGTTTGTGGCCACCCAATAGGGATTAAGGTGTCTGGCAATAGATAGATAGACAGTACTGAGGTCAAACTCCTTGAACAATGTTTGGTTGAGAGTCAGCACCCAGGACATCCCATAGGTGCCAGTGACAGGCGTGCATTGAGAGAGGTAGTGAGATGCTGAATCCCATGGCCTCTGAATATGTCCATGTGAATCTCAATAGAATCGTGCAGGATGTTATGTAAGCGCCAGTATAGAAAAAGCATCAGGATTTTATGGCATGGTGTATTGGGAGGCTCATCGTGCACAGTATGCTTGACCAGTCAGAATGGGTGGGATGGCCAGCAGTGTGCGGTTCAGCTGGCCACCAACCTTAAGAGATCTGCTGTGGAGGTCCGGCACTGCTGAATGAAGGAAGTCTGGATAACTACCATAAGCTGGCAGAGACCTTGGAGCAGAGGTACGGGGCGAAACACAAGGGGAATGTCTTCAGATCTCGGTTCCAGACTCGCACCCACAGGAGAGGGGAGCCTCTACAGGAACTGGCCCAGGACCAAGAGAATTTGGCACATGACTCTTAATCAGGATACGGTTCTGACCTCCTGATGGTGCTGCTTCAGAAACAGTTCATCGATGTCCTGGGCAGTACCCAGCTGAAGGTTCGGGTGAAGCAGGACAAACCAGTGAGCCTGCAGGAAGCCCTAGCCAGAGCCCTAAAGTTTGAGTCCTATTTAAAGTCCAGCTAATCATGCGTCTACCTTAACTTCAGTGCTGGCTTCATGGCATGTAAATGCTTTGTGAAGAACATGAGTACTTTTAATGAAGAGTGCCTCTAGTGTGATAAGACTGGGCACCAAGAGGAAGACTGCTACACGAGGAAGAGTGATCAAAAAAAAAGATGACGGAAGCACAGTCAGCAAGAAGGGAGTGTGTTGGGCTTACAGACAACAGGAACACTTGAAAAAGGACTGTAAATGGAAGACCCAAGAGAAGATGGAGAAAGCCCCTCATAAGGGAAACCAAGGATGACTGGTGCAATGGGGCAGAAGACAGCTTATGCCAGGAGTGCCCCACACATGACCTTGTGCAAGAGAGCTATGTCTGCCAATTATCAGGTGGACGGTGGTCATCGACACTGGATCATAGAAGACTTTGCTGCAGCTGGATGAGGTAAGTCATTGGTAGCTTCCAGAGTCTTCACTTCGGCTGTATGGAGTCACAAGGCACTTTGCTGAACATAGGGGACCATTGGATGTCCAGATATGGCTGGGAGGGAAGGATGCTGCTGATAACGAGGACCCCTGCATCCTAGCCATAGATTACCCGGTGTCCCAACACTGCCTATTTAACTTCCATTCAGCGGAAATGCGGCTTGGGAGAAGGAGTGTTCTGGCGAGGGCTGTGAAGCATGGAAGTCTGCTAGCTACAACCAGACAGACTACAGTTATTCCCCTTGAGTCCGAGATGCTGCTGCCCTGCAAGGTCAATGTGCACTGCCCAGGGATTGATGGCGAACATGGAATTGCTTGACAGAAAATGTAGTGACGGTGGGCTGCACCTTGGTTGACCCTACGGCAGAAGATATACCAGTTGCCATAGCCAACTTTTCACTCGTTCTAAGAACACACATCAGGGCACAATTGTGGGTTGTGCCAAGAAGCTGATCAGGAGCCACCATGCAGTGAAAGCAAGTGGAGTACAGTTAAACCCCACGGAAACTGCCTGACCACTTGCAGGATTTGTTTGCCAGGTGCCTTGTGTGTGGAGATGCCGCAGATGAAGCAGCTGAAACGGTTCTTAGTGAAGTATGTCACGTCCTCCTCACTGTCACGTACATGGCGATCCCGTACCGACTCCCCAGCTTGGCGGGCAGAGGATTTCATGTGGTTGATTTGCAGCATGTAATGATCATGAAAGGTCCATTCTACGGTAATTAGGGAGATGTAAAGTTCAGTTCTTGTCGTGAATAAATGACTGGCAAACCAGGTGGCTAGCATGTCCTTGACAATGGGTTGCAGCAGAATAGGGATATTTATCTTTTTCCTGACATGATGGTGTGGAGAGTGCAGGATGGGAATGAAAAATGTGAGAAGGATGGCAGTGTGGTCAGAAATAAGAGTGTTGATAATGTCAACGGTGACATCATGTTGTACCCACGTTGCTACCTGAGACGAGATAGAGATGGCCTCTCTCAATATCAGTGGGATTAGGAATGGGGAAAGGCTGCAGGTGATGTTTATTGGCAAAGTCATGGAGACCATGACCAGCAGGAGAAACAAGAGAGCCACCAAATGACGGATGAGAGACATTAAAATCACCCAGGTAAAAGATAAGCGTGGAGCGGCAGTTAGGTAACGTGGTGGGGTCACATTCAGTTGGACTGAGATAGACGTTACATATATACAAAGAGGCATCATTGACAGTGAGGTGAAATAAGTGAAAGAGGGAGGACTGAGAAGAGGTAAGTGATGTGGCAAAAAAAGTGTGAGGAATAGAGTGACGAATGTATGTAACCAGGGCTTGGCCAGAATTAGTCTGATAACTGTGATGGCCCCAGAGCCTGAAAGGGGGTCTGGGTCGACGAGAGTGAGACGAAGCATACTGAGAAAGGTCAGCCAGGTGGCGGTGAACGCTCCGAAGGTTACATGATAACATTTTGTAGTGTCTGGGTTTGGGAGCCATTAGGACAAGAGGGGAGATGGAGAATCGTCATGAGAAGATTGGTGAACGGATGGTTGGGAAAGTGGGGGAAGGGAAGAGGAGGGTGGGTAGGGTAGTAGAGTGGGGGCTCCCATATGCGCAGTTGCCATGAGAGAGGGAGGTAGAGGGAGGGTGGAGGAGAGGAGGGGGTGGCAGAGAGGCGAGGATGTATAGGGGAAAGAAGGTGAGAGAATACAAACAAAGGAGTCTTGTGTGATGGGGTGAGGCTGGGACACAGATGGAGGGAAAAGTCTGGGTGATAGTGAGACGGGAGGGAGGGAAGAAGCAGGGATAACAGCAGGGGTGTTAGTGACATGGGAGTTGGTGTGTGGGAGCTGTGAGGTAGGCAGAGAAGGAATTTTAAAGTGAGTACATACAAAGGGAGACTGCGTAGTTCATCGAATTGTTGTTGCAGGAGTCTCAGTTGATGAGCTGATGGGTGGGGCAGGGGGTGAGGGAGAGAGGGGTTAGCAGCTTGTTGTGGGGCACGGGGAGGGGCAGAGTCTGAGGGGGAGGGAGGAGGGGGACTTGATGTAGAACCAGTGGTGGGAGGGTGTGTCGGTTGACGATCAGGGGCAAAGGTGGTGGTGGGGGCAGGGGCAGGGCGGGCTGAGTGACAACTTGGGCAGTCCAGGTGCCACGCAGTGATGCCCTCATGCCCACACCAGGGACACCTAACTGCGGTGATTGTAGGAGACGAGGATGGGCAGCCATGGGGTCAGTGGGGGATGGAAGTGAAGGTTGTAGGGGCAGCTCAGGAACTCCAGTGAGTGGGAGTCAGGTGCCCAGGGATTGGGAGAGTGAACGGGGGCGGAGTGCCTGACAGGGCAGGTTGTGGTTGAATGAGGGCCACTGCACAGACCACACCGTTCTGCAGACCAGCAGTGGGCGGACACATAACAGTGATAACACAAGGGCTCTGGGGGCGTGGCTGCTTTGAAGGTACAGGGTGGAAAGAGTAGATCATAGTAGAATTCGAGAGGGGGGGAGGGGGTGGGAAGTCCTCTCTCTCCAGTACAACAATGGCGCGGTTGATGGGTTCGTCCAAAGAGTCGTGCAGGCACATGACACCTGGTATGTTGCAAGGTATAGGACTGCAACAGAAGTCATTTGCCAGGTGTTTGACTAAGTACTCTGGTAGTTTTCTCGAGCGATGAAGAACATCATGAAGTACACATCTGACGCCAAAAAGCCCCTCATTTGTTAGGGTTTGGATGAGGTAGGGATAATTCCTGTCAACGTAGATGTTAGGAGGTGCAGGAGACATAAAGCAAACAGTTCAGGGTGTTGAGTGATGAGGTAGTGGGTGGAAGCATGGCGGCACCAGGCACCTCGGGCAGCAGGTGTGCATGTGGAGGGGAATGCCAGGCGCACCTATTGGTCTCGTGGTATGACAGGAGGGAGCCAGGGCCGGGGAGAGGGATATGAGTCCACAGGAGGGGTACTAGTGGTGGGGGTAGAGGCAGAGTCATCAGGGCTGGAGGGGGGGTGAATTATGGCGGGGAGTCGATGTGGGTGGTTAGTACTCGGCGCCGGGGAGCAGGTGTCGGTAACCTCCAGTCCAGTGCGCTCCCCTGTTGAGAAACATGAGGCACTAACACTATCATCATCATCACCACGGACACCATCGAGCCTGAAGCGTTTAACTGGTCCAGTAGTAGGTTCGCTGGATGCAGGAGGATCACAAACAGCCGGGAATGAGGGGGGGGGGGGGCATCAGTGCCCAGAGGGGCATGTGTGCGGAGACGTACTGCAGGGGATGCAGCACTGGTTGCGGCAGCACTTTGTGTTGTGGGACCAGGGGAGCTGTACCATGTTTTATTTTGGTTTTGTGCCCTTACCCATAACTCTGATGTTGCCGGGTAGGAATGGTACTAATACCGGTACTGCACACAGGAGAGACGATAACCCAGTATGCCACAGTAATGTCCGGGGTAGGGAGCACACACACGTCAGCTCGCAACCCAGACAGGGCTAAGACTGTGTGTGTGTGTGTGTGTGTGTGTGTGTGTGGGGTGTGTGTCAGTTGAATTGAGTTCTTTTTAGTCCACCTTTACAGAGGCCTTATGAAAGCGTTTTCTTTATTATCAATATGAAAGAAAGAAAATGAAAACTCGAAAATAAATGGGTAACATATAGAAAGACAGTACATGTTTTATATATATTATTATATGTGCGTGTGCCTCTGTATCTATACACATGCATGTATACACACGATATGTAAACATTCGCTTTATTTTAAGCATCAGAAGCACCTTACCACATCAGTTCTTCCTGGTATTCAATTTTTCTGGTTATTTTTGGGTTGGTAAATTAACTTCTCACGTCAAATTTCTTTCCCTATTGTTTTTGGCCATGTTACTTCCGTTGTGTCAACCGTTTCTTGAATGTAATGGCAAACTTATTTTTTAAATGGTATGTGGCTACACCCAACAAACTGATGTGGCCACACCCACGAATGTCCAGTTACTAACTGCACGTAACTGTATTGGCTGAAGAACTGAAGATGTGTGGCAAAACCCACCTCCCTGTACTGTTGTATTAGCACTCTGTACCTTTTACAACAATAAATATTTCATTTCACTTCAATTGGCAGACGCTTACACAAACATCCGTCCCGGTCGCCTATTAGTACCTCTTCCTTTACGCTTGCAATTTAACCGAACCTAACCTTACTTAACCAAGATCTGATTAAATTATTTCAGTAAATACGCCGTTACAAACGTCGATGAGGAATAAGAACCATGATGATAACAAGGGGGAAAAACGTCAGAATGAAACAATAAGGGACTTTCAGACTGCTGAGTCATTCCCAACTCAGTCCTCCAGTGCCACACCAGTAATTTGGTAGTTACCATGCACGTAATAGATGTGGACTATTTTTACCCCAGTGACGAACTGAGATATAGCAATGGCAATTACCACTGAAATTAATTTATTTTATTCAGGTTCTTTATTTACCATTCTGTACAAGCCCCAACACTTGGGGAAAATTGTCACTGAAGGCCAAGCAGGGAAGCGTGCGTGAGAGCCAAGGGTTACATTGACAAGTATGACATACATGGTATAGAAGCAATTATCATTACAAGTACAGTGAAAGAGATACAATGACACATGGTACAAAGTTGTTGCAGTAATTATCATTACATGTTTGGGTAGGGCAAAGGATACACTGACACACACATACGTACATACATATGAAGAGACAAGCATACAGTATGCACACATAGATACGAGTATACGTATATATCTATATATATGTGTATATATTAACACACATGTAGCCATAGACATACTGTATGTACAGGATGGGTATGAATGTAAAAAGATATGGATATATGTACAGACATACAAACATATACATATGCTACATGCAAATATATATCATATATAGTCATATATACATATACAGGGAGACATACTGTATATATACATATACACTCTAATTAGAAACATATACATTGTCACATACACAGATAGACAGATACGATACGTATTATAAAGCTATCTGTTGATTTAAAACCCAGCACAAGGACAATACATGCACAAGCACCTGATGTGTGTGTGTGTGGCCAACACACACACACACACACACACACACACATACACAGGCTC